>CM064535.1:27496758-27743013 GCA_032716605.1 Paralithodes platypus
AGGGGAGATGGCCACTTGAGGGATTTTTTTTTCTAGACCCCTTTCTCCCTCATGTTTAACTCTATTCGTTTGAAGATTTTATGGCATTCGTCCCATTAGTTTGGTGACTTTAAGACCTTTCGCTCTATTTATGTCAATTTTAAAACCTTTTGTGCCATTTAGGAGTCGATTTTGTCTTGGCGAACGAAAGCGAGCCTGTAATTTAGGAGAAAGCGGCCTTTGGCCGGGGCATTTTTCTACCGAAAAATGTACACATTTATGCACGTATTGTTTAAAGCTTGATGGAAGTTTAGGGAGAAAACTAAAAATCTCCCCTCAACCGTTTTCTTTACCAGTGGCTCCCATCTTCTCTCGCACAGAAAACGGGGAAACACTGCCTGGAGCCAAATAGGTTAGATAGGATAAGGGGGGATAGTTCACTTTTTAGTCGATTTTTTTCACACACACACATATATATATATATATATATTTTTTTTTTTTTTTTTTTTTTTTCTTTAGTTTCTTCCCTAGACCTCCATAAAACTTAAATAGCCAACTCAAGGATCCCGGGGCCCCTTCAAAATACATTTTGTACATTTTTTGGTAGAAAAATGTTCAGGCCGAAGGCCGTTACTTATTAAGTTACAGGCTCGCTTTCGCTCGCCAGGAACACAAATTGACAATTAAATTACACGAAACGTCTTAATATTGACAAAGAAATGGGGTGAAAGGTCTTAAAATCGCCAAATTAATGAGCCGTACGTCATAAAATCTGAAAACTTATGGGGCTGAACATGAGGAAGGGGAACCAGAAAAACGACCCCTCTCCCCTTTACGAGAAACCTGTTATAACCCACCTACGGACCAACAGGTGCCTGATCAGCCGTTTTCTTTACCAGTCCCCCCTCCCATTTTCTCTCGCACAGAAAACGGGGAATATGTATGTATTTATTAACCCCTTCTGTACCGGCGACGTCTTTTTATGTTTTATTATAGATACAATTAGGGTATTTTATGAAGCTTAGGAAGGATATATGGTAACTAAAAGTATTAATTGAGATAGTCTGCAGCCATTAAGAGGGGTGACCTGTTTTTGTTCTGTCCTTTTCTATCCTTCTCTGGCTTGTATCCATTTGGCCCCATTCAGCCTACTGTTTTAAGACGTTTATCCCCATCCAGGTGTCAATTTTTTACTGGTGAGCGGTAGCGAGCCAGCATATTTTGTATTTTTGTTTGACAGCAGGCTAAATTTGTAAATTTTTCGATAGAAAAATTTCTCCGGCGAAGCCGGATTTCTTCATATAATGCTGGCTCGCTATCGCTCGCCAGGAAGAAAATCGACACCTAGATGGGGATAAACGTCTTAAAATAGTTGGCTGAATGGGGCCGAATGGATACAAGCCAGAAAAAGAGAGAAAAAAACAAAAATAACAAAAATCAGGTCACCCCCCTTTGAATGCGTAGACGTCCTTCATAAGCTGTACAAAATCGTCTACTAGTTGCCAGAATGTAATTAAAAGTACATCACCGGTACAGAAGGGGTTAAGGGGGGATGGGCTATATATTTTCGGATTTATTTGTATCTTTTTGTAGTTTTTTAGTTTCCTCCCCAAACCTCCATAAAAAAAAAAAAAAAAAAAAAGAGATAAATTTGTACATTTGTTGGTAGAATAATGTTCCGGGCTACAATTACAGGCTCGCTATCGCTCGCCAGGAAAACATCGACACCTACAGTAAATGGCACGAAAGGTCCTAATATTGAAAGGTCGTTAAAAATCGCCAAAATAATGGGTCGAACTTCTTAAAATCTGAAAACTAATGGGACTAAACATGAAGGAGAAGGGGTCCATTAACACCCCCCCCCCCCCCTTAAGGGGAGGTTTTTAGTGTGTTTCCTAGACTTCCATCAAGCTTGAAATTACACCCCCTTGATCCCCTTTCAAGATAAATTTGTACATTTTTCGGTAGAAACATTTCCCGGCCAAAGGCCGGTTCCTCTTAAATTACAGGCTCGCTATCGTTCGCCAGGAAAAAATCGACACCTAAATAGGACGAAAGGTCTTAAAAGTGACATAAATAGGGGGAAAGTTCTTAAAATCGCCAAACTAATGGGGCGGCGAACGTCTTAAAATCTCAAAAGCAATGGGGCTAAAAATGAGGGAGAAAGGGGTAAAGAAAAAAATCCCTCAAGTGGAAATCTCCCCTTAACCCCTTCAGTACCGGTGATGTCCGTTTCATCACATTCTGGCAACTATTAGACGTTTATATTCAGCTTAATGATTAATGATTCACTTTTTGGGCGATTTTTGCATGTATTCATTATTTTTGCATGTATTCATTATTTTTGCATGTATTCATTATTTTTGCATGTATTCATTATTTTTGCATGTATTCATTATTTTTTCTAGTTTCCTCCCTAGACCTCCATCAAATTAAAAAAAAAACATCCATTAGATCCCCCTTCTAGATTAATTTGTACATTTTTCGGTAGAAAAATTTCCCGGCCGAAGGCCGGTTCTTCCAACATTACAGGCTCACTATCGTTCGCCAGGGAAAAAATCGACACCTAAATAGTACGAAAGGTCTAAATATTGACGAAGAAATGGGGCGAAAGGTCTTAAAATCGACTTACCCGGTACTAATGGGGCAAACGTCTTAACATCTGAAAACTATTGGGGCTAAACATGAGAGAGAAAGTGGTCCAGAAAACCGGCCCATGTCCCCTCCAGCAATTAACAAGCATCGAACTCTCTCACTTATGGGGAGATTTCCACTTGAGGGATTTTTTTTTACCCCCTTCTCCCTCATGTTTAGCCTTATTGCTTTTGAGATTTTAAGACGTTCGCCCCATTAGTTTGGCGGTTTTAAGACATTTCACCCTATTTATTTAACTTTTAAGACCTGTCGTCCCATTTAGGTGTCGATTTTTTGCTGGCGAGCGATGCGAGCCTGTAATTTAAGAGGAACCGGCCTTCGGCCAGGAAATTTTTCTACCGAAAAATGTACAAATTTATCTTGAAAGGTGGTCAAGGGGGTGTAATTTCAAGCTTGATGGAAGTCTAGGAAACACACTAGAAACCTCCCCTTAACCCTTTGAGTACCAGCGACGTGTGTTATATTTTATTCTAGCTGTATGTATGCGATATTATGCAGCTTAGGAAGCATCTGTGGTTGTTAGAATGGTTGATTGATATAGTTTAAAGCCATATTATTGCTACAGGTCCTTCCTAAGCTGAGTACATTCGTCTTATAGTTGCCAGAATATGATGAAGAGGACGTCCCTGGTATTGTAAGGGTTAACCGTATTAGGTGCAATCCTTCCTGATTTACTCCACTAGTTTGTAGATTTTAAGACGTTTCACCTCATTGGTTTGGCGATTATAAGATGCTTCAACCCAATAAGGTGTCAATTTTTTCTGGGCGAGCGATAGCGAGCCTGCAATTTGGGAGAAATCGGCCTTCGGCCAGGAAATTTTTCTACCGAAAAATGTACATATTTAGCTTGAATGGGGTCTGGGGGACGTTTTTTAGTTTGAATGGGGTCTGGGGGACGTTTTTTAGTTTGAATGGGGTCTTGGGGACGTTTGAAGGGGTCTGGGGGACGTTTTTTAGTTTGAATGGGGTCTGGGGGACGTTTTTTAGTTTGAATGGGGTCTGGGGGACGTTTTTTAGTTTGAATGGGGTCTGGGGGACGTTTTTTAGTTTGAAGGGGGTCTGGGGGACGTTTTTTAGTTTGAATGGGGTCTGGGGGACGTTTTTTAGTTTGAAGGGGGTTTGGAGAGGCGTGTTTCTAAGTCTGGGGGTAAACTAAAAACACATTGTTCAAAAATGGCTAAAACAATGAAAACCCTCAATAATAATTAAACAAAATACCATAATAACCCCCGAGACGTTGCACCTAATAGTGTTAAGAAGACGTCGCCGGTACAGAAGGGGTTAAATTTCCTCGCCTGGAGCTACATAATAGGCGTCTTCACAGCGGGGAATTAATAGAGACATGTACTAAGTGGCGGGATATGAAACACAGCTACTTGTTGAGGTGATTCAAAAACTTATATTTACTTATTAAGGGGAGGCAATTGGTTTTTCGAGTCCTCCTCCTCGCTCATGTTTAGCCCTATTAGTTATGAGATTTCAAAACATTCGCCCCATTAGTTTGGTGTTTTCAGACCTTTTGCCCCATTTCTTTGCCAATATTAAGACTTTTCATGCCATTTAGGTGTCGATTTTTTTCCTGGGGAGAGATAGCGAGCCTGTATAAGAAGAGGAATCGGCCTTCGGCCGGGACATTTTTCTACCAAAAAATGTACAAATTTATATCGAAGGGGGGTCTTGTGGGTGTTTTTCTAAGTTTGATGGAAGTTTAGAGAGCAAACTATACCCCTTCCTTAAATCATTGAGCTGAACCAGTAAATTATGCTGCACAATACCATCTGGGCTCCCTTAACCCGGGAACTGCCGGAAGACTCTTAAGAGTTCCCCCGGCGGACTGCGGGAAGACTCTTAAGAGTCAGAGAAAACAAAAAAATAAATTTTAAACATCGAAAAAAAAAAAAAAAAAATTTGCCCTTGGGCCATGCAAAATATCAGTCCTCTACCTCCCCTCCTTCCCCACTTTCCTCCCCTCCTTCAGTTATCACCTATTTTCCCTGTTATTCCCTTATTCTGAGGTATATTTTCGTGCTAACATTAGCGAGTTGCAAGCAGGGCATTGTCATCACTGTTAGCAAGCCAGTGCAAGAGAGAGAGAGAGAGTATCGATCGACAGTGTCTCAGTGGCCTTGGAGGAATTTGGCGGGAAAAGCAGGTTGCCTCACCCATACATTATGCAACTCCCGCCCTGTATCGCCGATTTTGACCATCCAAACGCTGTTTTCACTCGTTTTATTGCTGTAACAGGTTAATACCTTTATAATCAACCTATAATAGGCACATATGGATAAGTATTAATGCTATTTATGGTAAAATGAATATTTTAGTGATGGAAACAGCTCAAATACATGCGCACAGGCAGACGTTTCTAATTACCCCCATGCGCAGTTCAGAGGTTAAGGGGGGTGACCTGCTTTTTGTTATTTCTGTCCTTTTCTCTCTTTCTCTGGCTTGTATCCATTCGGCCCCATTCAGCCAACTATTTTAAGACGTTTATCCCCATCTAGGTGTCGATTTCTTCCTGACGAGCGATAGCGAGCCAGCATTATATGAAGAAATCCGGCTTCGCCGGAGAAATTTTCTATCGAAAAATGTACAAATTTAGCCTGCTGTCAAACAAAAATAAAAAATATGCTGGCTCGCTACCGCTCACCAGTAAAAAATGACACCTGGATGGGGATAAACGTCTTAAAACAGTAGGCTGAATGGGGCCAAATGGATACAAGCCAGAGAAAGATAGAAAAGGACTGAACAAAAACAGGTCACCCCCTGGGGTAGTGGTTGTTTGTTGGTCTATTTATTTATTGTTTTATTAGTTTCCTCGCTAGACCTCCAAGAAACATTAAAAATACCCCCAAGACCCCCCCCCCCCCCATCGAGATATACATTATGCCCCTCCTCCCACCCCACACTACTTTCACTCGTATACCCTTTCAACTCCATCCATCCATCTTTTTCTCGGTCTGCCTCTCCCTCTCTGCCACTCCACCTCATTCTCATATACTATTTTAGTCAATCTCTCACTCTCCATACGCTCCACATGAACGAACCACCTCAAGGTATTCCTCTGACACTCTCCAGCACATTACATTCACACCTCATTGGTTTCATATTTCCTCATTTGGCTGTCTATCTCTTGTGTGACTCCACATGCACTTCTCAGGCAACTCATTCCACCCCTCTCACTCTTGATTCATGCTTCTCCAACAATGTCCATCCTTCACTCCCGTATGTCAATAGCGGGATCACTACACAATCATGCAGTGACTTATTAACCCCCTCCGACATGTGACGCAATTTTGAGCCTATTGGGGATACTTTAAAGCCTTTGTTACCATCAGGGGTATTTAGAAACCTTTAGTTTAGTTACTTCAACCTCTGCAGTTGTCTTTGAGTTAGCTGTGGGCAGAAAACTAATTTTGGGGAGGTAATTATAAGAGTGAGATAACTCTATTTCTTATTGCTAATCTGGCAACCTCTGCATCATAAATGTATGAAAGGGTTAACATCCATGGTCACCTCCCTATTCCTAGTATTTGCTTTTGTGTAGCCTACCTACCGTATAAGCCTCCTCCCCTGATACACCCTCTCTCGCACTTCATACTCCAAGCTCCCATCTTTACTTATCGCACTGCCCAAGTAGCCTACTTAAATGAACTGACATTTTCCATTACCTGGCCATTCAACCTTAATAATTCACACTCTGTGACTGCATCCCTCTCAAAGACATTGAAATTCAGCTACTGTATTATCACACACAGTATAACAAATATGTATCAAACACTGCAGCTCCCTCTCATTATATTATCACTCAATAGAACTATAGCATCAACAAACAGCAGCATTAGCATTTTCCACTCACTCCCTTCCCTTTATCAGGGGTACTCCATCATCCACTGCTCGTCCTTGTATTTATGTCATGACTCCATCCATATATATATGTAGGCTACTGTACAACCAATGGGACACCACACACCCTTGCTTTAACCCAACATTCAGATCAAAGAACTCGTTCTTTGCATGCTCTACTGGCATCATATTCATAATTTAAATCTATATTATCATAATTCAATCATTGAAATAGCAAAACAGATACTCAATAGTCTACAAGTATCACCCTGTTAATTATTTTATAAATACGACACCAAAATGGCATTCAAAGTTAATGTTGGCTAATTTATATTACTACTGGATCTGTAAGTAGAGAATGAACATAGCGAGTCTATTAATTTGATCTGAATGTTGGGTTAAATCAAGGGTGTGTGATGTACCCATGGTTGTTCAGTATGTAGAAGGATATACAGTAGTCCTGAAAGGAATACAAGGAAGAGCATTGGATGTTGGAGTACCTCTGGTAAGAGATTAACCCTCTCACGTCCTGACGCAATTTTTGAGCCTATTAGGGATACTTTAAAGCCTTTGTTACTGTCAGGGGTATTTATAAACCTTTAGTTTATTTACTTCAACCTCTGCAGTTGTCTTTGAGTTAGCTGTGGGCAGAAAACTAATTTTGGAGAGGTAATTATAAGAGTGAGAGTAATCTATTTCTTATTGCTAATCTGGCAACCTCTGCATCATAAGGATGTGAGGGGGTTAAGGGAGTGAGTGGAAATGAAGTTGCCCGTGCTGCTATTTGCTGATGATAAATTATACAGTTCTGAATTTCTGATGAGAGATAATTAATGAGTGGGAGTTGCAGGGTTTAGTAAATGTTTGGTGGTGTGTGTGAGAAACTAAACCTGAAGGTCAATGTGGGGTAAATAATAAGGTTATGATCTTTGAAAGGGGTTGCCAATACAGAGGGTGAATTAAGTGCATGAGAAGTTGAATGGTAAGGTAATGACAATTTCAGTTAATTTAACACTATTAGAGCGGGGGACTTAAATTTCTTGCATTTTATTGTAGCCATATTTAGACAATTGTGTGCAGTTAAAGAAGGGAATCTAGTAGTAAACAAAATTCATTGAGATAAGCGTCAGGTAGGGATTCTTCCTAAACTGCTTAACATCTTCAAAAAGTAGCCAAATTAGAATGAAGAGAACATCGCCCATACTGAAAAAGAGTTAAGTATGGGCAAACTGACGAGTCTTCTTCTTCTTTAGAACTAGGCTAAAGATGGGAATATAGAGGATGAAGTGTGAGAGAGGGTACAAAGGGGAGAGGGTTGTAGGAACATTGAAAGCAGTGACAAGGAAATTAAATACGATGGTAAGCATTGAAGTAAAGAAGTTACTATACATGCATAATAGTGTGGTAATCTTGACGTTGAAGTATGGGAGTGAAGCATGGACGTTGTTGGAGTGACATATATATCAAGTGAGAGGGGTGGAAATTAGTTTCTTGTGAAGTATGTGTGTGTGGAATCATATAAAGAGATGGACAGACCAATGGGGAAGCACTAAAGCGATGTGGAGAGGATGTGCTGGAGAGTGTGAAGAGGAATACCTCGAGGTGGTTTGATCCTGTGGAGCATATGGTGAGTGACTAAAAAGAGTGTCTGGGAGAGAGTTGGCTGGACAGAGAGGGAAATTCAGACCGAGAGTGAAGTGGAGGAATGAAACTGAGAGGTATATGAGTGAAGTACATGTTTTGGATGGGAGGAGGGGCGCCAGCTGATGGATGACAGAGGAGAATGGAGGCTATTCATTTGTGTCACCCCCTCAGGGATCAGAGCGTCTGCCTGGCAGACACCTGCAGAGATAACAAAGAATACAATAGATTAATAACGAAGCAGAATTACTGAACTAAATTTGGCGACATTTTATATTAATGTCAACATTGATTAAACAAAACACAAGACGAAAAAATACAAGTTTAAAAAAAGATAGAAAGAGGATGAATAAATTAACGTTCCGTTAACAAGGCATATACTCTGTCAAATTCCATTGAAGCCTCGAAGGCCCGAAGGGGCCCAGGGCCAGGGGCGGACCACTGTTGGGACTTGGGGGGACTCTCGGAGTCGCGGGGTTTGTGAGAGTTTCATTGTTTTGGGTTCCCAACTCGTTTCACTGGACAATTAGAGGGTACAATCCACTCACACTAAAAGAATAACCAGTTTAATCATTACGTAAGTTATTCTTGGAGTATTATTGATGCTTGTCATTGAGTAAATTCATAGGCCTATTACCAAAACTAGGCCTAGAGTAGGCTAGGCCTCGAGCCGCTGAGCGTCTAGCCTGTAGCGGCGTAGCCTAGGTGTAGGATACTGAATGAAAGCAAGACTGATAGACAATCAACACCACAAAGTTGCCATGCAAATCGTTATGTCCGGCATTAGGCAAGTTATTTTCATTAGCTCGTGTCTAGGCCTAGTGATCGGCTAGCCTATGTTATACAGTATTATGATAGGCCTAGCCTAGGCCTAGTAATATAAAGCTAGGTTAGCCTAGGCTAGACCAGTTTTCACTGAATTTTTAATGGAAATTAGGCCTAGGCTGAGCCGCTGAAGCCTAGGCCTACTCATAATTTGGTGGGAAAATATTAAGGAAACTTTGATTGGGATAATAGGCTAGGCCGCTAGGCTAGGCCGCTAGGCTAATTAAGGAAACTGACAATTTCTTGGATAATTATAGGGAATAGGCTAGGCTTGCAGCCTTATTATACATAGGCCTAGGCTAATTTAGGATTTTTTTTATTTTAATACCACAAATTTTCAGTGTTTTTTTATAAAAGAAATTGTTCATTTGCATCAATATATAGCGTTTGTAATTAGCCTAATTAGAAATCTCGGGAAAACCTATTTTCCCCATTAGGCCTAGGCTATTGATCGATGTTGAGACACGCCCCCGATAGTGATTTGAATTTTTGAAAAGACATTAGCCTAACCTAACAACCTTACCTAACCTAACCTAACCTAGTATTATGGGTGGGGGCTGCTGCCCCCACACCCCTGCTGGTTGTGTACTAGGCCTAATCCCTTAGTAAAAAAAAAAAAAAAAAAAAAAATGGCTGTCGATTAGCCTAGGCTACTGTATAGGCCTACGAAGGTGAAAGAAAGTCGATGAAGTCTACGGTGTTTACTCTGCAATCTTCAGCTTTGATTGTAGCCTACATTGATAACGGGAAAGTACGGTATTGCCATTTGCCAACCTTGTTACGAAAATTAAATTTTAGTACCATAGGTCCTACTTTTATAGTAGGTTTTTCCGAGGGTTTAACACATTTTCATATGATCTAATTAGAGCTATCGATAACTGGAAGTACCGTATTGACAACCTTGTTACGAAAAAGACATTTTAGTACCATACTTTTTTATTAAGTTTTGCCGAGGGTTAAAAACAAAATCTTATGATCTTTAGAGCATATAGATTCAATATTTGTCTTCAAATATATCAACAAAATTTGTGATATTAAAATAACATTGAACCCTAATTTATTAGGGACAATGTAGGTTTATGGAATCCGGTAAAAATTGAGGAGACCCCGGACAGCCTTTCCACTAGGGGGCCTAGTTAGGTCTAATGTTTTTTTTTTTTTTTTTTTTTTCTTCTTCGATATAGGCCTACAGTGTTCTTTTATATCAAGGACCACTGGAAATGAGTATTTACCCATTATTCAGCAATCTAAAATCCCGGCCCCCGATAGTGGGGAGGGCTATGAAGATCAGGGAAAATGTGGGGTTAAAGACGTAATAGGGTAAGCCTCTAATAGATGTTTTAAAATTAGCCTAAACTTGGCTCAGGTTTCCTTGTTTCGCAACTTAAGAAAACCTCAAAATGGAAAAACCCGAGCCAAGTTGGATTTAAAGTATTTTCAGAGTCCAAAAACCCTTAAAATTAATTTCCAAACTTTGACCTAGTATATTAACCTAACCAAACAACCTAACCTAACCTAACCTAGACCTAGTACGTCAGATACAAAACTAGCCCTTGCATGCCAGCTACTTTGGGTGCATAGTATACCCAGTACATTGGATACAAAACTAGCCCTTGCATGCCAGCTACTGGGGGTGCATAGTATGATAGTACCCAGTACATGGGATACAAAACTAGCCCTTGCATGCCAGCTACTGGGGGTGCATAGTACCCAGTATGTGGAATACAAAACTAGCCCTTGCATGCCAGCTACTGCGTGTGCATAGTACTCAGTATGTGGGCTACAAAACTAGCCGTTGCTCTCTGCCACACTCGTCCGACGGCAGCGAGAGGTTGACAACAATCATTAACCTAACGTAACATAACCTAGCAACACCAAGTATATGTCCCTAGACCCTAGTACTAACCTTATTGTGGTTACAAACCCATTCTCTCCTTTTTTGTCTATATGAGCACACAGTCCCGCACGTCGCACAATTCACATATGTAGGTAGTACTCCGTGGTCCACTAACAGCTTTAATGAAGGCTCATTTTCTTCGAAGGTTTTCTTAATAATCGAATGTGGAACCAGAGCACAACCTCTACACACGGGACCCATCCTCCAACTGTAGACAAAAAAGCCGGCGCATTCAGGTTCGTCGGACCTGACGTGACGTGACGTATTGATGGACTGTGATTGGTTACTATGATGATCTAAGACTGTGGTTGGTTCTGTGAGTGGCGAGATGTGACATAATAAGCCATTGTAATTGGTTCACAAATACATAAAAAGATCGCCAGATGTATACCGCTGCATACCCCCATAATCCTGCGTTAATCTCTAACCGTTTTGGTAAGATGATCCTCAGGGTATTAGAGTGTTGAGCCTATAATTGGGCTTTGTAATTGAACTGGGGGTTGTGTGGGACAGGGATCTGCCTTGCTTGGGCCGATCGGCTTTCTGCAGACTCCCATTTTCTTATGTTCTTATGTAGTGGCGTTCGACTGACAGGTTGGTGTTAACATGGGGGTGCCTCCTGGACCGCCATTTGTATTATCGGCGCGCCGGCATCTAGAGGGAAGTTTTTTTTACAGTGTTTTGTATTTTACTTATAATGAATTTGTGACGGTAATTACATATACACCAACCAAGTATCATAAGAACATAAGAAAATGGGAGTCTTCAAAAAGCCGATCGACCCATACAAGGCAGATCCCTGTCACATGTCAGATGGGCCATTAATTGCCAACCTAGATACTGTGATAAGGAAAGTAGATGAGCTGGAGGCAGAGAACATGGCACTCAAGGAGCAGCTAAAGGAGTATGAGGGCCATTTAAGTGAGAAAGTAAAGGGAGTAATAAGTGAGGAGAAAAATGAGTGGACAAGGGTGGGGAATGCTAAGGTGGATGCATTGGAAGAAATCATGAAGGAGCAGGTGGAAGAGAGAGAAAAGAGAGTTTGAGAAGAATGTAGTGCAGGTTTTGAAGAGCAAGGAAAAGGTAGTGAGGGAAACAGTAGATAGAAGTAAAAGCATAATAATTTTTGGAGACATTGAAGAACATTTAGCAGATATGAGGGAAAGAAGGGGAAGGGATGAGGACAAAGTAAAAAAAATATTGGAGTGTCTAGACGAAGGCTGTGATTGGGGGAAAGAACTGGACGAAGTAAGACGGCTAGGAAGATATAAAAAGGGTGAGATGAGACCGATAAAAGCAGAGTTTAAATCTAGGTCAGTGGTTGAAGCATTAACCATTGTAAGCTGGAGGCTAAATAGTTGTACTGGAATGAAACATATTAGGGTGAAAAAGGACTTAAGCATAGAGGAAAGGGAAAAGTTGAGAGAAGTTCAAGCAAGGGCTGACGATGAAAATCAAAAATTGTCAGATGAGGAGAAAAGGATTTTTTTTTGGAGAGTAAAGGAAGGGAAACTAAAGAAGTGGTACACTCAGAGTCAGAAAGAACGGAAAATACGAGGAGAAATGAACAAGGAGACAGTGAGTCAGGTAGTGGATCAATCGGGGACAAGGAGATAGTGAGGGAGGAGCATGAGATAGAGAGTGAGTCAGGTAGTGGATCAAACCGAAGACAGAGAGATGGTGAGGGAGGAGCAGGGGATGGAGACGGTGAGTCAGGTAGTGGATCAGACCGAGGACGGAGAGATGGTGAGGGAGGGGCGGGAGATTGTGGAGGGGGGGGGGGGAGGGAGAATAGAACTAGCAGGGAATGTGGAGGTAGGTCAGGGAAGGGATGGAGGAGGAGGTGAACCTAATAGGAGGCAGGGAGGGAAGAGAAACAAGGAGGAGGATTCCAATATACTGTGCTACTACACTAATATAGATGGAATAAACAGTAAAAAGGTAGAATTGGATGATATTAAGAAAGGATCAACCACAGATAGTCTGTTTGATGGAGACAAAGCTGAACCAGGACTTTGACAGCAATATAGTGTTTAGTGAAGGATATAATATATGGAGATATGATAGAAAGGGAAAAAGGGGAGGTGGAGTGGCAGTATTAGTTAAGAACCCTATGACAGCAAAGCAAGTGGAGTTAAATAATGACAAGGCAGAAATAATGGCAGTTGAACTCAATGATATAGAAGGAAAAAGATAGACATAGCAGTAGCTTACATGCCACCAAAGACCAGAGCATGGAGGGAGTTGGAGTTTGAGGAGATGGTCGAGGATATGATTCAGTCGTTGAGAAGATTGCTTTTAACCCTTCCTACCCGGTCTGCCTTAGGTAAGGACAGCACGAAAGAAGGGCCGCTACCCGGTATGCCTTATCTAAGGCATGAGCTTAATAGCCTAATTAAGCTTGGTCCGAACGCCGTGCGTACGACGTATGTCAACAAACCCAAGCGTTCGTCACCGCACCTCCGAAAACAAGAAGGAGAAGACTCCTCAATGTTATTGTTCTGACGTCATGATGAAATTAGTGTTTAAAAAGCCCCCATATTGGCCACATCTCTGCAATATTGGCTCCACTGAAATCGTCATCACAACTGAACCAGTTGACTTACAGAGCTCTACTCAATGCCAAAATACAGATTGAAAACCGCACTACGATTATAGATGAGTGGGAAAGTTCTAGCAGTGAAAATAAACATAAATACGGTAGCCTAGGCCTAGACGTTTTTCAGCCATATCGCCCGGGTAGGGGCGACCGTCATTGGGTAAGACAGCCCGGGGAGGAAGGGTTAAGGAAGAATCGATTGATCTTGGTAGGAGATTTCAACTGTAGTGAGGTTGATTGGGAATCGGGAGATGCAGGGCCAAATCAGAGATCTTGTGGAAGTCGGCTAGTGGAGTTGGTTACGGAAAATGTACTTGCACAACATGTGAAGGAAAATACAAGAATGAGGGGTAATAACGAACCTTCTAAACTCGATCTGATTTTTACAAAAGATCCTCACGAAATTAGTGATATAAACTATCTATGTCCTGTAGGTAAAAGTGATCACCTATTACTAAAATGGAAGTTGACCTCGAGTAATGCCAATAGATTAGACAATAGCTACATAAATGACAGATTAAATTATAGTAAAGCTGATTATGTATCCTTGAAAAGATATTTAGAGGGAATAGATTGGGATCATATTTTGAAGGAACAGGACGTACAAGGTAAATATAGTAGATTCCTCGAAATTTATAGAGTTGGAACCAATCTGTTTGTCCCAAGATATAAAACTGGAAATTTTACTAAGCAGAAAGATTGGTTTAATTTGAAATGCAAAAGAGCTTTGGGTAGGCGTGATGCAGCTTGGGCTAGATTAAGAAGAAGGAACACTGAGAGTAATCGGAATAAATATAAACAGGAGAGGAATAGATATGTTAACATAATTAGGCAAGTTAAAATGAACTATGAGAATAACATAGTAAATAAATGTGAAAGTGACCCTAGATTATTTTATAAACATATAAACAGTAAGTTGAAGGTAAAGAAACAAATTACTAAATTAAGAGTTGATGCTAGGACGTATGAAAATGTATCGGACATGTGCGAGGTAATGAATAACAAATTGGGGTCAGTTTTTACTAGAGAGGAAGGTTTTGACGAACCACAGGCGGGAGTACTGGAGAGTGGTCTTAGTAAGATTGAAATAACTAGAGATGAGCTGTTATCTGCGATGAGAGGACTTGAAGTAAGGAAAGCTATGGGACCGGATGAAGTGTCTGCTTGGGTTTTAACCCTCTCACCACGGAAGGGCTCTTGAACGCCCATAAAAAAGCATATAACAGCTGCCCGGAAGGGCTCTTGAACGCCCAGTGGTTGAAAGCCTGTGAGCTTCGTGTGCGAGGCGTCGGTCCGACGCATGTAAACAACAGCCGGCTGGACCGACGCCCCGCATCTCCGGCCACAAGAAGGAGAGCGTCGCTTGTTCGTGTGTGCCTGTATGTTGTTGTTAAGTATCGAAAAGTTGTGTAAAGTGGCTGTTTTGGTCATAAAGTTATCTCCAATGAAATCATCATCACAACTCAACCAGTTGACTTAGAGAGCTCTACTTAATGCCATTCTACAGGTAAATAACACAGCTACGCTTGGGGATGCGCGGGAATGCGGGAAGCAGTCAGATTAACACATATACGGTAGCCTAGCCTAGACGTTTTTCGGCCAAAACACCCGGGTTTCGAGGAATATTATATATAATACATAGCCGGGGCTGGAGGGTTAAAGGAGTGTGCAGAGCAATTAGTGGAGCCAGTGAGGGACATAATTCAAGCTTCCTTAGATAAAGGACAGGTTCCTGTTGAATGGAAAAGAGCTAATATTATTCCGATATACAAGAATGGAAACCCTGAGGACCCTCTAAACTATAGACCAGTTTCACTTACTAGTATTGTATGCAAGATTTGTGAAAAGCTAATTAGGAAGAGATGGATGAAAATGTTGGAGAGAAAGAAGATAATAACCCCAAAGCAATTTAGATTCAGAGAAGGGACATCTTGTGTTACCAGTTTGCTATGTTATTACAGTAGGGTGATAGATGTACTCCAAGAAAGAGGCGGATGGGTGGACTGCGTCTACTTAGACCTTTCCAAAGCATTCGATAAGGTACCACATAAGAGATTGTTATCTAAGCTTGAGATGCTAGGATGTGTCAGGGGGAGTTTGCTGAAATGGATGGAGAGCTATTTAACAGATAGGGACTTCAACGCCAAGACGTCGGCCTGGTTTGTCGACAACCCCGACACAGACAGAGGGCTGGTACTACAAAACCAAACCGATAACCTCATCATCCTTAACGACATCCATCAACATACCCATATTCCTCACCAAGCCCTCTATAACCCATCATCTCCAGACATCACCTTTTGCTCCCCAGAACTCGCCCCCACAACATCCTGGAGGGTGGTCAGAACCTTAGGCTCTGACCACCTCCCGATCATTATCACCACCAAAACCAGACTCACCCCAGCTAGCCACAAACACACATACACCAATTATAAAAGAGCTAACTGGGAAGCATTCACAAATGAGACAGAACAACACTTCACAACTCTAAACAGTACACCCATCACTAACATCAACAATGCTGTACACATACTCAATAAAACTATCCAAAACGCTGACAAGAAACACATTCCAAGAGGTAACAGAAAAAGACACAACCCCAACTTCACACCAGAAATTCAAAACCTCATCAGACAACGCGACATACTGAAACACTCCCCAGCACCCCACACACAAGACATCACACAACAAATTCAAGCACTCAACACCCAAACTAACAACAAAATACAAGAACAACAAAACTAAATTGGAATAACTTCCTACAAACACTTGATCACAAAACAAACCCCAAAAAACTATACAAAACACTAAACAGCATCACACTTTCCAACAGCAACACAACACAATCACATGCTGCAATCACAACAACAGACTCTACTCCTTCATGTAAACAACAAGCAAACACTCTCATCAATCACTTTTCACATGTCAGCCACCTAAAACCTCACAAAGACGACCGACGTGTCATCCGACGTAAGAGACAATTCCCCACAGACCCTGACTATACACCCTTCACCAATCACCAGACAAAGCATATCATCAACAATCTCAAGCACTCACCCGCCTGTGGCCTAGACAACATAAGCAACATACACCTCAGACACCTGGGACCACAAGGCATACAAGCACTCACTAACATATCAAACTACAGCTATTCACACAACACAATACCAGACATTTGGAAGCATGGTATCATCATCACTTTCCCCAAACCCAACAAAGACCCCACGCTACCCTCCTCGCACCGCCCCATCACACTCCTTTGCTCCCCCTCCAAAGTCATGGAACGCCTAGTATTACAACTAATTACACCTGACCTACCCCTAGCTCCAACACAACATGGCTTTAGGCCACTGCACTCCACAAACACTCTTCTCACAGACCTTACACAAAGAGCTTTCGACGGCATCAATTCAGCTAGACCACCACACAGATCACTATTAGCCACACTCGACATTAGTAAAGCCTTCGATGCCATCCCCCGCCACAACCTAACAAACAAAATCTACAACACAAACATGCACAACAACACAAAACGGTGGCTGGCCAACTTCCTAGCAGGCAGATGTGCACACGTATCTTTTGCCGGTCAGTCATCTAAAATCAGAAACTTTCCAAACGGAGTCCCACAAGGATCCGTCCTATCGCCCGCACTCTTCAATCTGTACATGCACGATATAACTACACCCAATACGCCCCAAATAAACTTAGCCTCCTATGCAGATGACATAACACTCACATGCACACACCATGACCCAAAAAGAGCAACAGATCTCCTTCAACCCTATCTCAACACACTACATGGCTGGTGCACTACAAACAGACTTAATCTAGCCCCAGCCAAATCCACCGCAACCCTGCTCACAAGTTGGACAGGAGAACACGAATACATCCCTCAACTCACCATAAACAACACACCCCTAACACATACACACACACCCAAAATCCTAGGAGTAACATATGATACTCATATGACATTCAAACAGCACACCACAAACATTAAAAAGAAACTGACACCCAGACTTAACGCCCTCAGGTCACTTGCTCACACAAAATTTGGACACAACAAAGAAACTACCACCACAGTATATAAACAATACATAAGATCAGTGATGGAATACGCAAGCCCAGCCTGGGCTTCTAACCTAGCTGAAACACATCATAAGACCTTACAGACTATTCAAAACAAGCCCTGAAGATCATTACAGGCTGCACAGCTACTGCACCCACAGATCACCTACATCAAGAAACCAAAATCCTCAAAGTCAAAGACCATCTGGACATGAGAGGCACTCAATTCCTGGCAGCAGCCTCCACGAACCAAGACCACCCACTAAACTACATGGCAACACACCCACAGACACCAAGAAATATCAAAACAACACCCAGCACACGGTATCACACACAATTATTGTCCTCTCTCCCTCCCTGCCCACCCCGAACCAACATCCAGAAGCACATCCATACTCATATCTCTCACCGATCCATCCACTCACTCACAGACAACACCAGCTGCATGCACGACCTCCCGAAATCCATCCTTCCGAATCCTCCCTTCCTCGCGAGGACAGAGTCCACCTGGCCAGGCTGAGATGCGGACACCATCCAGCTCTCCTGAGCTATCAGAAGAGACTGGATGACTCCGTTGTCGACGCCTGCCCGGGATGTAACACAGCACCCCATACCATTAAACACATCATAGAAGACTGCATTTCACACAACCACTTACGCCAACAACACAATCTACACTCAATGAGAGCTCTGTGGGAAAGCCCGATCGTGGCCATGGCCTTTCTCAGGGACTCGGGGCTGTTCGGCCAGGCAGCTTAGGGAACAACAACAACAACAACAACAGATAGGGAAATGAGGACCAACATTAGAGGAACTTACTCATCGTGGCGAAAAGTTGAGAGTGGTGTGCCGCAGGGATCTGTGTTGGCACCTCTCATGTTCCTTATGTACGTGAATGACCTGCCGATAGGCATAAACTCCTACATGTCAATGTTTGCAGATGGGACAACACGAGCTTAGCTCAACTCCTGTAAACTACAATTAGGTAAATACACCCAACCCCAATTATAGACCCATCTCACTAATACCTTGAGTACTGACCCCACCAAAATGGTCAGAGATTAACACAAGATTACGGGGGTCTGCTGAGCGCCGATTGGCCCACACCTGGTAGATCCCCCTCACACCCAACCCATCTCGTCCATATGCCTATCCAATTTCATCTTAAAGCTCCCTATCGTTCTTGATCCCACTACAGTATATCACTTGGTAGCCTATTCCACCCATCTACAACTCTGTTACCAAACCAATATTTGCCTATATCTTTTCTGAAACAAAATTTATCTAATTTGAAACCATTTGTACGAGTTATTTCGCTATCACTGAGTTTTAGTAGATTTTTCATGTCTCCTTTATTAATTCCACTAACCCACTTGAATACCTCTATCATGTCACCTCTAACTCTGCGTCTCTCTAACGAATGTAAGCCTAATTTCTTCAACCTTTCTTCATACGGAAGATTTCTAATATTATGGATCATTTTTGTCATTCTACGTTGTACTCTCTCCAATGAATCTATGTCCATTCTGTAATAAGGACACCAAAATTGAACAGCATAATCCATATGGGGTCTCACTAATGACAAGTAAAGTTTTTAAGATAACATCAGCAGTTCTGTTACTCACACTCCTAGATATGAACCCGAGAATCCTGTTTGCCTTATTACGAACGCTTATACATTGTTTTCTAGGCTTCAAATCATTGCTAACAAACACACCTAGATCTTTCTCACAGTCTGAGTTTTCTAATTCCATATTAGCTAGTTTATATTTAAAATTTGTATGCATCTTCCCTATCTTTAATACCTTGCATTTGTCAATGTTAAACTTCATCTGCCATTTTACTGACCATTCGTGTAAGGTATCTAGATCCCTTTGCAGACACTCTATATCTCTAACTGAATCAATTTTTCTCCCCATTTTGGTATCGTCTGCAAATTTACTTATCCTACTAGTTATACCTAAATCAAGGTCATTTATGTATATACAGTACTGTAATAAACAACAGAGGACCTAATACAGATCCCTGGGGGACACCACTCTTGACTGATCCCCATTCTGACTTAGTACCATTTATGCTGACTCTGCTTCCTACCAATTAGCCATGACCTAATTCATCCTAACAACACCCCACCTATTCCATGTGCCTCAACCTTTCTCATCAATCTCTCATGAGGGACTCTGTCGAAAGCTTTACTGAAATCTAAATATATAATATCATATGACTTGTCATTATCTACTGCTTCATATACCTCTGAGAAAAAACTAAGCAAATTAGTAAGGCAAGAACGTCCCTGAGTGAATCCATGCTGAGAAGAATTGATTAAGTTAAATGTTTCTAAGTGGTTTCTCATTTTCCTAGCAATAATTGACTCTAGTAGCTTTCCTATGATTGAAGTGAGACTAATGGGACGGTAATTGGATGCTATTGATTTATCACCTTTTTTGAAAATCGGAACTACATTTGCAAGCTTCCAAGCTTCTGGAACTATACCTGTTTCTAATGAATTGTTAAAAAGAAATGTTAATGGGTAACTTAACTCATCTCTGCATTCTTTTAATACTCTAGCATATACCTCATCGGGACCAGGCGATTTCTGAGGTTTCAGTCTGTCAATTTCCTTAAGCACATAATTTCTACTTATAGTAACATATAGCTGGATATAGGTACATATAGCTGGATGTGGTATGGGAGGGAGAAGAAGAGAAGTAGTGGAGGAGGAGGTGGGGATCAGGAGGTCAGAAGTGTGGGAAGCCATGAAAAGAGTGAAGTTGGGGAAAGCACCAGGAACAGATGGAGTGTGTGGGGAAATGTTGAGGTATGGTGGTGAGATAGTGATAGAATGGGTATGGAAAATGTGCAAACTAGCATGGGAGAAGGGGAGTGCACCCGATGACTGGAAGACTGGCATAATAGTCCCCCTATATAAGGGCAAAGGGGAAAGAGGAGTGTGGTAACCACCGAGGAATATGTCTTCTAAGCGTAGTAGGGAAGGTATACAGTAGGGTAGTGATTGAGAGAGTGAGAGTGAGAACGGAGAAATGGATAGGCGACGAGCAGGGAGGTTTAGGAAGGGAAGAGGATGTGTAGATCAGATTTTTACCCTGAATTGTGTTGTGGAGAAGTATCTGGAGAAGAAACAAAAGGTGTATGTTGCCTTTATGGACTTGGAGAAGGCCTATGACAGAGTGGATAGAGAAGGTTTGTGGAAAGTACTTAGAATATACGGAGTAGAGGGCAAGTTGCTGAAAGCAGTGAAGAGCATGTATGAGGGTGCAAAGGCGGCAGTACGTGTGGAGAGTGAGCAGAGCGAGTTCTTTGACCTGAATGTTGGTTTGAAACAGGGGTGTGTGATGTCCCCGTGGTTGTTTACTGTATATATGGATGGAGTCATGAAAGAAATACTATCAAGAGCAGTGAATGTTGGTGTATCGCTGAAAAGGGAGGGAATTGAGTGGAAGCTACCTATACTGCTGTTTGCGGATGATACAGTTCTGATGAGTGATAATGAATGGGAGTTGCAGGGTCTGGTAAATGAGTTTGGAACAGTGTGCGAAAAACGGAATTTGAAGGTAAATACGGGGAAGAGCAAGGTTATGGTCTTCGAAAGGGGTGAAGTCACAGAGTGTGAGGTGAAGCTGAACGGTCAGGCTATGGAGATCGTCAACTCTTTTAAGTATCTGGGCAGTGTGTTGAGTAAAGATGGGACTATGGACGGGAGAGGGTACAACAGGGGAAGAGGGTTGTAGGAACGCTAAAAGCAGTAACAAGAAATAGGGTGGTCAGTATGGATTGAAGAAGTCCTTGCATGACAGTGTGGTAATCCCGACACTGACTTACGGAAGCGAAGCATGGACTTTGGTTGAGAGACTCAGACCAAGAGTGAGAGCAGTGGAAATTAATTACTTAAGGAGGGCGTGCGGAGTTACATGGAGGGATAGACAGACTAATGAGGAAGTAAGAAGGAGGTGTGGTGTGGAGGTAGTGTGCTGGAAAGTGTGAAAAGGAACAAATTGAGATGGTTCGGCCATATGGAACGTATGGAAAGCGAGAGAATGACTAAGAGGGTGTACGAGAGCGAGGTGGAGGGACAGAGGGGGAGAGGTAGACCGAATATGAGGTGGAAGGATGGAGTGAGGAACTACATGAACGAAGGCGGTGCTGGTTGGGGGGAGGGGCGTCGACTGACTGGGGACAGAGGTGCATGGGGGCGGTTCGTTCGTGGCCACCCCCTTCGGGGATCACGGCGTCAGGCAATAGATAGATAGTAACCGTACTTAACCTATTTTCTATACAGTACTATCGCTATATACCTTACGGACTTCTGGAATCTGTGCCAAATTTTCATTAGTGAAAATGGATAGAAACTGACTATTTAATGTACTGCACATTTCTAAATAATTTTCTGTCATTTCTCCTATCGAAGTTTTAAGGGGGCCTATTTTATCTCTAACTTTAGATTTATATAGCTGGTAAAAAGCCTTAGGGTTATTTTTTGAGTCATTGGCTATCCTGATTTCATAATTTCTTTTGTCTGTCCTTATACCTTTTTAACCTCTCTTGATAGATTCTGATAGTAAGCAAGTAGGTGAATTTCGCCTTTCTTAATTTTTCGATATATTCCTCTCTTTTTTCCTAGAAGGTCTAATAGTCTATTATTCATCCATTTGGGTTGGTTCTGTGTTGATCTAAATTTTCTTTTGGGGATATATTTATTTTGCGCATTGTGGAGTGAAGAAATAAAATGATTATATGTAGCTGTCAAATTATCCTGAGTTAAGACAGGTATCTGAGAGAGAGTATGTTCATTAGCGCACCTGGGTCCACTTAATAGTTTAACCATAGGAGCCTCGTTTCATCGTCCATGAAATTTCTAAAGCAATTATAATTATCGATGCGGCTCGTATGTGGGTTGTCTTCAATTTAAACCTGAAATCCTTATACTGTACTCATGTATAATCCACTGTGGGAGAATAATTTTGATCACATTTATAAAACCCGATATTAGGCTAATACAAAAAACACCCATTCTAATCAATCTCAGAGCTCTTTCGGACATCCTCACTGTTTACAAACGCCTTTATGCAGTATAATCGATATTTACCCCCTGCTGGCAACAAAGATGACGATTTCAATAATTCATGGGGGGTGAGACCGCCCCCCCTCAATCCATCGTGTATCCCACATTGGAATTATAACTAAGACCATGAAAACACTCATTTCTCAAAATCTGGAGGAAAAAACATGAAAAATAAGGGTGCGAGCCTATTCCCTATAATTACCACCCGATTACATCGAAAAATAACACCAAAATAATAAGTCCCGACCGTAAACAAAGCATTGCGCACAATGAATCCTTCGACTTCAGTCTCCTTCTTGTTTTGAACGATGGGGTGGGTGCGATTCACCCAATAAATGGCGTGAGCGTTACTCACAAAAACGAAATACCGGCAACCTGTTTTTGCCCCCTTACTGATCTACATATATGAGGATGACAATAAATCAAGGGGGGGTGAGGGGGGCGGTAGCATTCAAGGAGACTATAGCAGGACTCTTCTTCTTCTTACCTCTGACCGGGTATAAGCTATCCTAGTGTTTACTAGCCTATACCCCTTTGAAAGGACATTAGCCTAACCTAACAACCTTACCTAACCTATCCTAGTATTATGGGTGGGGGCTGCCGCCCCCACACCCCCACTATTTGACATCTTTGACAGATTTTTGGTGTATTTTTCTGTGAAAAGGGTATATTTTCAATTTGTCGATAACGAAAATCCTCCATGCAGACTATATGGCGAATCTGTTGGTGCCTATTTTCCCTAATAAATTGTTTCTAATAAGGCGGATGTAGTGTCCTTGAAGGTTATCAGGGCGGCAACGCCCCCCCTCAACCCATCGTGTATCCAATTTACCCCACAATTTCCCTTACCTACCAATAAATGGCGCCATTTGATGTCGTATCTTCAGATTAATGATTAATGGGTAAGTTAATGCAAATCCTCCACTCCAACCATGAAAAACAACAATAAAACACTATACTCCTTGACAAAAATATACAGAAAACTTGGTAAATAAGGCAGCTCTAGCTGTCTTGAATTTTACCCCGCCTTATTTACACTACTCACACGCAGCATGCTCGCGATCATGTTCCTGTCTATTTTGACTGCCGTGAGATACAATAATAGCCTAGGTTGATTTTTTTTTTCTCTCACCTTGACTTATTATCATCAACATATATATTGCCAGCAGGAGGCAGCCGTAAAAAGTAAAAAACTCAAAGACTCAAAATAGGCTAGTCAGGAACATAACTGCGAGCGCACGGCCATGTAAACATGACGACCGTACGCCTGCGGCCCGGAATCCGGATACTACGTCCTGCCCTGCGTTTTTTTTAGGTATGTTTATTTATGAACCCCGTCGGAAATTGCAAAAAAATATGGGATGGATGTAGATTCCGGGCGTACGGTCGTCATGTTTACATAGGGCGATCGCCACGGTTAACTTCATGACTATTTTGACGGCGATTTTTTTCGGTTATTTGCCCCCTGCTGGCAATATATATGATGATGACAATATGTCATGGGGGGGATGAGTGGGGCAAAGCCTGCTCCCCTCATAACTTAGTCATCATTACAGTACAGTACAGTATATAGGCTATATTACCATCAGGGGGCAAATAACAGAACACAAAAATAAAACCGCGAGCGTACGACCTATGTAAACATGACGACCGTATGCCCGGATAATACATCGTTCCCAATATGTTTTCAGTGATTTAGGGAGTATATTATAATAAATTACCGACGGTGTGGAAATATATGCCAATGAAGTACAGTACTGTATATATAACTTAACACTTACGATGCGGGCATATTTCCGCTATATTAGGGATCATTCAGGCACTCCTGAATGATTAACCCTTCCCGCCCGGGCAGCATTTTAAAAGGTCACCGCGGAAGATGGGCAGGAGCCCGGGTGTCTCCTTGTAATCCGTAAGCTTGAAAGCCTATTAAGCTTGTTTTGAAAGCCGCGCATCCGACGTATGTATACACAGCTGGTCGGAGGCGACGCACGCACCTCCGTAAGCAAGCAGACGTCGTAACTTTGTTGTTGTGTGGTTTGCTAAGACAGATTTAGTGTTAAAAAGTGTGTCATATTGCTAACATCGCCTCGAAACTCTCTCCACGGAAATCGTCATCACAACTGCACCAGTTGACTTAGAGAGCTCTACTCAACGCCAGTCTACAGATTGGAAACCGCAGTACGTTTAGAGATGCACGCGGGAATTTTCTAGCAGTTAAAATAACAAAGATACGGTAGCCTTATTCTTCAACAATACAAAAATCAATCCTTTACCTTACCTTTGGATACCTTTGGATGTGTTCGCCGCTCCTCTAGCGGCACCAAGGAGCGCGACGCCCCTCGTTATGGGTGGTGATTTGGTGCAGTAGACTGTTTGAAGCGACAGCTCGCTCCCTTGCGAGGATGGGCTCGTCTGGCACTTTTTGCAGTTCGACATCTAGGGCTCTCTTGAAGTTGTCTAACGAGATGTCCCTCATGTCTCTTACTCGCCGTGGGAGTTTGTTGAAGAGACGTGGGCCTCTGTGTGATAACCAGCCCTCTCGCAGAGAGCCCATAGCACCCCTGTTATTCATCCGGGGGATTTCGCATTCCCAGCCTCTCCTATCACTGAATTTCATGACTATCGGAGTATGTAGGTTTGGTACTAAACCCTCTGCGATTTTCCACGTGTATATTATTAGGTAACGTTCTCTTCTACGTTCCAGTGAGTACAGATTCAGTGCTCTTAAACGCTCCCAATAGTGTAGATGTTTTATCGAACTTATATGCGAAGTGAAATTTCTTTGTACACTCTCTACGTCATTTATTTCACCTGCTTTGTATGGGGATGTTAATACGCTACAGTATTCAAGCCGCGGTAGCACTAGAGATTTGAAGAGCGTTATCATAGGCAATTCACCGCGTGTTTTAAAAGTACGCAGAATCCAACCCGTTAGACGTTTCGCAGCCGCCACTTTGACCTGGTTATGTACTTTGAAACCCATATTTTCAGACATTAATACCCCAAGGCCTTTCACACTGTCTTTCCGTTCTATTATGTGGTTAGATTCTGTTAAGTAATTTGTAATTTCTTTAACACCATTATTATCTCCGTACCGTATTAATTGGAATTTTTCCTCATTGAATTGCATGTTGTTTTCCCTGGTCCACTGGAACACTACATTCATGTCTTCCTGCAGTCGTCCCGTGTCCTCTTGTGTGTTTACTATCTTGCTTAATTTTGTGTCATCAGCAAAAGACGACACCGTACTGTGTCTGGTGTTGGTATCTATGTCGCAAATTAGTATGAGGAACAGAAGGGGCGCTAGCACTGTTCCTTGGGGCACTGAGCTTTTGACATCCGAAGGCTCAGAAGTGACTTGGTTTACTGCTACCGATTGTTTTCGGTTTACGAGGAAATTGTATATCCACCGTTCGATTTTCCCAGTTATACCTTTTGCTTTCAGTTTGTGGGCTATTATACCATGGTCACATTTATCAAATGCCTTAGCAAAATCGGTGTAAATGACATCCACGTTTTTCTTTTCTTCTAGCGCTTTAAGAATTTTGTCATAGTGTTCCAAAAGTTGTGAGAGACATGATCTTCCCGCTCTGAACCCATGTTGACCGGTGTTGTGTAGTTCATTTGTCTCCATGAATGTTGAAATTTTGCTTCGCAGGACTCGCTCGAAAACTTTAATGATGTGAGAGGTTAGAGCTACCGGGCGGTAGTTTTTTGGTAGTGCTTTACTCCCTCCTTTATGCAGTGGGGCAATTATTGCATTTTTCAAGCTATCTGGTATGTCACCAGTGTCTAGAATCCTTCTCCACATTATAGCCAGGGGTTTTGAGAGGTTTTCCTTACATTTTTTCATTAGGATCGAATTCCAAGAGTCCGGGCCTGGTGCCGAGTGGGATGGCATGTTGGAAATGGCCTCTTCTATGTCTTTTGGACCGAAATCAATATCCAGCATCTGAGGGGTTTCCGTGAAAAATATATTTTGGTCTCTGATGACTTTTGTTTCATCAGGCTCACTGAATGCCATTTCATACTGCCTGCTTAAGAGTTCGCTCATTTCCTTTTTGTCCCCTGTGAAAGAGCCGTCCCCTTTGCTCAGTGGGCCGATGTTTGATGTTGTTTTAGCCTTTTGTTTGGCGTATGAAAAGAAGTATTTGGAATTTTCCTTTATACCTGCAATAGCTTTCCTCTCCTCTTCCATATGTTGTAGTTCATATGATATACTTAGCCTTTGTTCAATTTCCACAATTTCTCTATCTATTTCGACCTTTTGCCTATCCTGTAGATTTTGATGTGTGCGTCTTTGTGTGAGTAATTTTCTTCTTCTGTACAGCCTCCTCCTTTCCCGATCTTGTTTGCTTCTTCGTTTTGTTTGTCTTGCAGGTATATGGTGGCTACAGATTTGGGTCATGGTTTCTGTTATTAAGACTAGACATTCTGCTGGTGTCAGGTTATCCATTAAATCTTCCCAGTCTATTTCCTCCATTTCTTGATTTACCTCTTCCCACCTAATGTTTTTGTTCTCGATTCTGAGGTTGTCTGTACACTTTCTAAGGTTGTTTTGATCTCAATTAATTTATGATCTGAGTATGTTGTGTCCGATATGTTAATGCTGTGTACTAGAGAGTCGTTGTTAGTGAAGACCAGGTCTAAGATATTGTTTTCCCGTGTGGGTTCGGCAATATGTTGGGTAAGACTAAAAAAATCACAAAGTTCAAAAAGCTCTCTCGTATTAGTATTTGCTTCTCCGGTGTTATTTGCCACTAACTGGTTTTCTAGTTGTCTCCATTTAATGTTTGGTAGGTTAAAGTCTCCTAGCCATATAATATTTGGTGTTGGGTTCCCCAGGGTTTCCACTTCTGATTTTATTTTGTTGAGCTGGGTTTTGAATTCTTCTCGGGATTAGTCTGGAGGCCTGTATGTAACAATAACTGCTAAATTTAGGGATTCTATTTTAACTCCAAGTATTTCCACCACTTCATTACTGTTATTTAGGAATTCAGTACATATCAGTGAGTCATGTATGTACAAGGCTACACCTCCATGTGATCTATGCGTTCTGTCCGCCATATGTAGGTTGTAACCAGGAATCCATACCTCACTATCTTCCTGATCTTTAATGTGAGTTTCTGTGAGAGCCGCAAATATAGCGTTTCCTTCTTCTAGCAGGCCCCTAATAAATGGTACTTTGTTCGTGGTTCTATTTTTTAGGCCTTGGATATTTGCAAACAAGATTGGGGAGGGATTGTTTGGAGTACTATGTGTACCTAATAGTCTTCGGGATGTATTGGCCACTCTTGGGAGGCCAGGAGGTGCTCGAGGTGTTCTATGTGCTCTTCCATCTCCCTCAGTCTCTTCATCTGCCCTTTCCCTCCTTGCCTTTTTCATCTGTCTCGTCCTCGCATAGCTAGAGAGTTTTTTGAGCTACCATTCATGTTAGGTCTAGCATATCTCCAAGTCCCTCTAATATGAAAAGCTGGGCATTTCATATTGTAGCAGGTCTTGTTCTTAAGTGATGTCTTGCAAAGGGATGGGTGGTGGTATTTGCAGGTTTCACCAAATCTACATTTTCCATGACTGGTTATGTTGTTGCAAATTTTGGGATGAGCAAATCTACATGAATTCCCATTATATTCGCCCTTTTGACCAAAGTAGCACCTTCTTTCCAGATAATATCTGCACACTGGTGTAGACAACCCCAGTAGGTGGGGCTGGGGCTGCAAGGGGTTATGTGGTGAGCTAAGTGTGGTTGTGGGTGATAGTAGGCTTGGTGTATGGATGGGTGAGGCCTGCAGGGGGGTGGAGTTACGGGTCGGTTGTAGGTGGGCAGGTGGCAGTGGTGAGGGGGGAGACGATGTGGAAGGGGAGCCTGATATGGGGGCTTGTTGCATCCTACGTTCATCCTGCAATTGTATTTGATCAACAGCAGTAGGGTGGTCAATGGCCATAGATGGGATTAATGTGGGTGTTTTCTGGGTCTGGGGAGATGTGCGGCAGTGTTTGTGTATATGTAGGGTGCGAAAGGTTGTTGTTCGGCAGGCGATGTGTGTTGATGTGCAGGAGGCAATGTGGGCATTATCATGGGAAGGTGTGCGTGTGTGGGTTGTGATATTTGTATGGGCCCTGAGGCCCCAATAGTTCCCCATTTTCTGTGAAAGGTAGCTATGTCTTGGCAATATTTCAGTCTATCTTGTACTTCTGTATTTTCTACAGTCTGTATGACTTGCCATGTGATATCGAAACAACTATCGCAGAAATGGAGGTTCTTCCCTCTTGTATTGTACGCCTCATTTATTGGTGTCAATCCTATGCAATTCCAGTGGTATGGTTGCTTGCATATCCGACATGCGGTGCCTTCATGCATGTGTATATTCATCTTACAACTCGTACAGTTGTCTATGGTAAATTTTTTTTTTTTTTTTTTTTTTTCCACCCTCCCTTACATGGGGGAGAGAGAGAGAGAGAGAGAGGGGGGGGGGGGGGGGCTTGGAGGACACGGAGGTGTTTAATCCTTCATCTTCTCTCCTTCTCTCAATATTCTTGGTGTCTCTTTTTCTTCTGCTCTCAGTTGAAAGGACCATATTACCGGTCTTGCTAAGGCAGCCTCCCAGAAGCTGGGTGTGCTCAACCGCCTTAGGGGGTTCTTTTCCCCTGCACAGCTTCTTGCTCTGTACAGGGGCATAGTGCATCCTTGTATTGAGTATTGTTCACATGTGTGGGGAGGTTCCTCTCACAAGACAAAGTTGAAAGGAAGGCCTTTCGTATCATTAACTCCCGTCCTCTCTGCAATCTCTGTCTCTCCTCCGCAATGTTGCATCTCTCTCGCTATTCTATCGCTACTATAATAATCAGTGTTCCTCAGAGCTTTCCCAGTGTATACCACCTCCTTTACGTAGGGCACGTGGTACCGTACCTGTCTTGCAACTCGATCCCACCCCTACTCTGCAATTCTCCAACCCAAGAGTGAAACGTTACTCTCAAACTTTCTTCTACTCAACAGCTGAGCTCTGGAACTCTCTCCTAGAATCAGTCTTTCTCTCTTCCTATGACTTAAATTGCTTCAAACTCTGTGTGTCCAGGCATTTTGGCTCGAACGTCCCTTGATTTTGGCCCTGTCACTCTTTCAACTATGGGGGAGGCACTCGCTATAGGCAGTTCTGCCTTTTGCCTCCCTCAATCACATAGAAAAAAAAGAAAAAAAACCTAGCCGTAGACTTTTTTCGGCCAAATCGCCCGATCTCAACATTGTCCTTAGGAGGCCGAGCCCGGGCCAGAAGGGTTAAGCAAGTGTCTGAATGAAATTAAATATATTCAGCCAAAAACTAGAAGAAAATAGCTTCAAAGTTACACCAAAACGAGCTTCGTAGCGCGCGGGGCGGCGGGGTTCATCCGCAGCGCTACCATAGAAATTGGCAAATATTAGCTAACTAGCAGGGGTACCCGGCATTGCCCGGGTAATCACCATAATCACCATCACTACTACTACTACTACCATAATCACCATCATCAATCACTACTACCACAATCATCACAATACTACTACAGGTACTACCAAACCTCCCTGTGCCTCATTAAACTGCGACCTCGATTTCAGCCGCTAAATGACCTCCGATTTTGGATCTGACCTCATCCGTATCCCCATTTTGGGGGGCTGCGAACAACTTTCGTTCCATACACCTTTTCGATTGGAGGCCTCCTTCTGCCCCAAACGGCCATTTTTTTAAAAACCAAAAGCAATTTTTTCGATTTCGCGCCCATTTTCTCCGTCCCTTTCACCCTGGGGAATTCTATTTTTTCACTAAAACCTGCCTAGGGACCCCCCTTACTATGCATACCAAGTATGAATGCTCTAGCTTAAAAAAATTGGTCATGCATAAAGAACAGACAGACAGACAATCAAAAATATTATATAGATTATGAGCAATGTTGCACTACATTTGCCTTTGGCAGCTCTGCATTGTCTCGCGAGATATGAGGTGAGAGTCTTGGTGCCCTGGCCGCCGTGCTGGAGAGCGGAAGGGGGCCTGTCGCACTACCGCTCACTAGCACTCATCTCCACAGGCTTTAACCCTCTCGCGTTCTTGACGCAATTTTGAGCCTATTAGGGATACTGTACTTTAAAGCCTTTTTTAACATCAGGGGTATTTAGAAACCTTTAGTTTAGTTACTTCAACCTCTGCAGTTTTCTTTGAGTTAGCTGTGGCCAGAAAACTAATTTTGGAGAGGTAATTATAAGAGTGAGAGAACTCTATTTAGTATTGCTAATCTGGCAACCTCTGCGTCATATGGTCGTGAGAGGGTTAAGAGCCTGTAAATTGCTTTAAATTGCCAAAGCATTCCAGAACTAATATATAAACCTAAATAATAGATCATAACTTCGACCCAGTGTAAAATTAGATTTTTTTTTGTTTTATTTTATTTTTTTCTATGTGAGTGAGGGAGGCAAAAGGCAGAACTGCCTATAGCGGGTGCCCAACCCCGAAAGGGGTTGAAATAGGGGAGCTATCCCCCTGCCAAAGGCGGCTTTCTAGGGCCTTTCCTACCTGATGCTGAGAGGATTGGGTTCTAGTCATGTGGTGATGGGCTGGTCATATCAGAGTGAGAACTGAGCGATCTCTGCCATACCCATAGCTTACTCTGACTGTTCCTTTTACTTATATATTTTCTAGATCTCAAGTGACGGCGTCTCTTCCGTGGATTGACCTCCCAATCTACCAAGATTGGAAGCCAAAGCGTCACATTTTTCCTTTGCCCCTCAACTTTTTCTTCATAATTGCTGAGGCTTTGGTTTCCCGGGCGTTTCTGCACCCTCCTCAGCTCCCCGCCATGGAGTGGCTTCGGTCACCCAGGCTTTATTGTGGTCGACAGGGAGGGTTCTGTGGGGGTGCTCGGTTATGGCCTTGGCCTTGCTCGGGGCCTTGGGGCTGTTCGGCCAGGCAGCTTGGTGAACAACAACAACAACAACTGCCTATAGCGAGTGCCTCCCCAATAGTTGAAAGAGTGACGGCCAAAATCAAGGGACGTTCGAGCCAAAATGCCTGGACACACAGTTTGAAGCAATTTAAGTCATAGGAAGAGGGAAAGGCTGATTCTGGGAGAGAGTTCCAGAGCTCAGCTGTTGAATAGAAGAAAGTCTGAGAGTAACGTTTCACTCTTGGGTTGGAGAGTTGCACAGAGTAGGGGTGGGATTGTGTTGCAAGACGGGTACCACGTGCCCTACGTAAAGGAGGTGGTATACACTGGGAAAGCTCTGAGGAACACTGATTATTATAGTAGCGAGAGAGATGCAACATTGCGACGAAGAGAGAGAGATTGCAGGGAGTTGGTGAGTGGATGGGAGTTAATGATACGAAAGGCCTTCCTTTCAATTTTGTCTAGGAGAGCGGTGTGAGAGGAACCTCCCCACATGTGAACAATACTCAATACAAGGACGCACTATGCCCCTGTACAGAGCAAGAAGCTGTGCAGGGGTAAAGAACCCCCTAAGGCGGTTAAGCACACCCAGCTTCTGGGAGGCAGCCTTAGCAAGACTGGTAATATGGTCCTTCCAACTGAGAGCAGAAGAAAAAGAGATACCAAGAATATTGAGAGAAGATGAAGGATTGATTTTTGTATTGTTGAATAATAAGGGATAGTCCGCAGGGAGTTCTTGACGGGTAGATAGATGGAGAAATTGGGTTATGGAAGCATTAAAGGTAACAAGGTTTTCTCTGCCCCAATTGGAGATAGTATATACCCCCCTAGCCTAGTAACATGTTAACCATCAGAAAATACATTTTCCCCATTATCCATTGGTCTTAAAACACGACCCCCGATAATGTGGAGGCCTACAGAGAATTTGAGGAGTAAAAAGCGAAAGAATGCGATTAGGTAAGGATTTACTATGTAGTATTCGGGCGTATTAGCGAAGCAGATAGGTGGAAGAATTGTGCTTGTCTTCATAAAAGTGTCAAAATTGGCACAGACAATAACAAATGCAGTATAATCAAAATTAGCTATAGCTATATCACAGGTTTACCCTATGTTGGCTTTGGCAGCCCCTTTTCAATTAATCTCCATTAGAGTACTGAAACACAGATATTTACCCCAAACTGTATACTGTGGTAGAGATGTCAAACTTCTGAATGCTTGCGTGCTTGCTTTTTGTGAGCGAACTGTTATGTGTTCTTCTCCTGTCACCTCTTTTTTTCTTTCTCTTGCTGATCCTTCCTACTCCTTGTGGGAGTAAGGGCTGGCTACTGACTGACTGAATAATAAGTTATCTATTTTTTTCTCTAACCTATTAATTTAGACGGGAAAATGTAGGCTAAAGATTGTGAAAACTGTCAAAATGCTCTGGGTAAGGCGGTTAAAGATATTGGGGATGGATGTAGATTCCGGGCGTACGGTTGTCATGTTTACATAGGGCGATTGCCGCGGTTAACTTCGCGTCTATTTTGATGGCGATTTTTTACGGTCATTTGCCCCCTGCTGGCAATATGTATGATGATGCCAATATGTCATGGGAGGGGGGGGGGGGGGGGGGGCAAAGCCCGCCGACATATTATTGTATCCAAAGGCAGTCAAAATAGATGGAAACATGATGGCAAGCGTCCAACGCCGCTCTGCGTAGTGTAAACAAGACTGACGGTACGCCCGAACTCTACATTCTACCCAGATATTGTTACCGGTATATAGAAAATGTGTGTATAATCTGTGTGATCCATTTTCAGTATGTTGTAATGTGATGGTTGGCAGCCATGGAGCGTGGGTTACTGTCCAGCTGCCATCCGGCCAAACTGGTCAAGCTTGCCGCACAGGTGATCACTAGAGCCCTCGTATATGAAGACAAAGACTGCTACCACTACAGGTATTATTATTATTTCTTACGTTAGGGTTGAACCTTTAAATGCCACTGACTCTTTCTCAACTTAAAGAGCATAGTGCACAATGTCAGTTATCCTCATTATCATAACGGGCAAAGTGCAATATACAGTACAGTAATTGAAGCCCTCCGAATCATAAGGGGACCAACCGGCATTTTTTTAATTTCTGCGCCAAGCACGTGGCGCCATAGCCCAACTTCTCCCCTACACACTGGTAGTCGTTTGGTACCCTTAAGACGAAAACTGTAAGAGTGAGAGTCCTGGACGTTAAGATAACTTTTTCGCCTTTCGGGAACACTCACCAATATCCTGGGAAAAATATAACATGACACAAGGGGTCCAAACGACACTCAGTTAATCCCTCCATACTCTCCCTCTCCCGTACTTAAAAGTACGTTCACTTACCCATACCCTTGTACTTACCTGTTAATTATTAACTACTTACCTGCCTTACCTGGAGTATTGAAATTAGAGGCTTGTGGGTGGGAATGATAGAAAATTACGTACACTACCCAATATCAGTGCATTATTATCTTTTAAAGAAAAAACTTGTGGTCAAAGTGCTGGTAATGTTAGATTTTGGCCATTTTGGCCATTCAAAAAAGGGGATAATTTTGGTTTGGGTGTTTTTACTAAAAATATAGACGTGGAACCCCCTATTTTTACATGCAGGGATGAAAGAGTAGTGTTTTAGCTACCTTCAGTAAAAATATGAAGAGGGCACCTTACCGGGTTAAAGAGTTACACATATTTTGAACTGCCAAACTTTGACCTTGATTTTCTCAGAAGTAAGAAAATGTTGGTTGGTCCCCTTATGATTCGGAGGGCTTCAATTGTATTGATGGATTATAAAGAGAAAGAAATTTTATCTGATATTAATGTCAAATACTGCCTTCACATTACATCATCCTGTACAAAATATTTCAGGGTAAGTAATATAAATGCAAGATCAAAATCGATTCTATTTGTGCGATCTACTCTCTTTTTAGTATTGGATCACTGCCACCAGATAAAGGCGACAGTATTATAGCCACCAACCTCCTAAAGCTTGAGATATTTTATGTGGCTTTGTTTACTATGTTAGAGACAAATGTATGGCAAGATAAAACAACTGTGCATTATTTATCCTAATAGCATGCTTTAGACAGTGGAAAGTATGGGAAGTTATTTTTTATGAGCTATGCACTTAAATAAAACAGTTCACCATTAGCCAGCATAAAATAAAAGGGTGGTCATACGTTACTGAAGGGGTTAACTAATAAATCTCTCCAGGGTGTCAAACGAAAGCAGAGTCCATTATTTTTTAGTCTATATTATTGTAAATGTAAAAATAAAATTGTGGTTGGTAGTTCAAATTATGTCTGGAGGTATCGGTACTGTAGTAAAATGGCCAAAATAATGTTATATTATGTAATTTTCTTGTATTCCTTCTCATATCAATTACCCCTTCCATTTCCCCCTCCTACTACGCACCTTGACGCGGTTGTGGGGCTTTGGGGCCGATGACTGGAGCTTGATGGGGGAGGGTTCTGAATATTTCCCTTTGCCTCATCCCTGAGCTTTTGTCGTCGGCTTGACTAATTTTGCGTAGTTTTTCATTCCTATCTCTATGTTTTTTCCCTTCTGTTCTTATTCTGTCTCATTTGGTTGTCCTTGGGCAGCCTATATCACGTGCCTCCCTGGCCTGGCTAGGTTGTAAGCTCTTGACCTTACTTCTCTCTTCGGTCGCTGATGCGGCCGAGCTAACTCGATTCCCCTCAGTAGGGCATTTTTTTGCACTTCGCTGTGATTTTTTTCTACCTTAATCCTGATCTCTCATTCTTTGCCCTTGATCACTTCTTGTTTGGTGTAGCAGTGTTTACCTCATCCTTCGGCCCTGCCCTATAAGAGCTCTGCTGTGGAGCTCATGTGGTCTGGCTGAACTGGTGAAAAAGCCTTCCATTTGTGTAATCATTAGGCTATCATAGTACAGTTGGGTATAAGTACATGCTTAGATTAATATCCAGTATTTGAGAATGGATAATATATCATGAGCTTGTACTTAAACCTTTAACTGTCTTGATAGCGTAATGGTTAGTATGCTGGATTATACTCCGTTCTCCCCCTCAGACATACATTATCTATAGTGACTCCCGTAGTGCCCTCGAAGCCCTCCGGTCTTACTCGTCCCCTCACCCTATAGTGACTTCCATTCAACGCTCTCTCCATGCCTTGCGCATCCAACGAATACAAGTGACATTATGCTGGATTCCTGCTCATGTTGGGATTAAAGGTAACGAAGATGCTGACGTGGCAGCCAAGGCAGCTGTGTCTATGGCCTAACTTCAACCCCATCTGCCCTTGAATGATTGGATATCGTCCCTTAAACCATATGTTATGGACTTATGGCAATCTGAATGGAGTGTTCGACCGCGTACTATTAAACTTCGAGCAATAAAACCCTCTGTCTATCCATGGCCATCCTCGTTGTGGCCCCAAAGGCACATTGAAGTTCTACTGACGAGACTCAGAATTGGCCATTCCCGTTTAACTCATGGTTATCTGATGTCTTCCCCTCATGGCCAGGCACCAGTCTGCCCCTCCTGTCCCGCCCCTCTTACTATTCGTCACATCTTTATGGATTGCCCCGCCACTTTACCCCATCGTATTGCTTGCTTTGATAATAAAACCTTCGATGCTATCATCTCAGACTCCCCGTCCTTTTCCATATCCCCCATCCTCCGATTCTTACGCCGCCTTAACATCCTGACTGAGATTTAGACTAATCCTTCTGGCTAGCCCTATGAGAGTTTTGTTTCAAAACTCAGCGGTCTGGTTAAACTACTTGAAAAAAAAAAAAGGGGTATGCTGGATTTTGGTGTGAGAGTATCCTAGGTTCGAATCCTTGGGGTACCAAATGTATTATTTAATTTCATTGATTTAATTAATTAGGTTTATTTGTAAATTAATTGGTGAGTTGGTGAAAAAATATGAATTAATTCAAGTCTTCACACAAAATTGGTGCGGTTTGACACCTTGATCTCTCCACAGATGGGACCCGGTGAACATCTGGCAGTTTGAGATTCCCCACAAGAAGAAGAAAGGTCGGAAGGCGGACAAAGATAAGAATGTGAACCCCCACCAGATTGATGCCACCGCTCACTCTCCTCAACCACAATGGGTACGTCTGGGCAACTTTAAAAGTCAACTCCAGGGATAAAACCTATTCAAACTACAATGTCCATGGTGATCTGCTTGGTTTTAGAGATATGATACTGAAGGACTTTCATCAATGTGTTCTAACTACATGGAAATATAGCTTATCTAATTTATTTTATGTGGCAATAACTGGTGTGTTTACCATGACGTCACAGGACACAATGGCGGGAATACTCAACATGTTAGGTGGAAGAATCTGTGGTCTTTTTGATGAGAGAAACTCTTAAAAATTGTATGAATGTGCACATCATTTCAGTTCATAGAAAATCTGCCACAACTATAACATGGGTCGTACAAAGTAGGGTGAAGGTGGGATGTAACGAACATGGGGGTGAAACGATCAGTGTCCATAATTTCTGCCCTATCAATAATAAAATAGTTTCCCCAACACCTCAAAAGAAGAAAACAGATAGCTTGAGGATGACGGGAAACTATTGTATACATCGCGACGGACACAGTTTTCAGGTCAGTTTTTCTATTTTTTAGGTGATCGATGTAATATTTCGCGTTCTAATATAGTGCTTCTTGACTGCAAATGTGCTGATTCTAGTGGTGTGATGCTTAATAGTGAAATGTACTTAGCTGCAATGATATCTGGTGAGAAAGGCTTCCATTCAGACATTTCATTCAGCATCATGCATGTTTACACAATTATGCTACGAAGGGGGTGTACCGATGGGGTGTGTACCGAACTATTCGGTACACCACAAATTTAAATGGCATTTAAAGACCCACCCATCCCCCCAAAAACAAAAATCCAAATAATACAAAAAGTACTTGGTTGTGTTGAGCTGGAGTTAGAAGAAGGGAAGAATGTCGGATGTAAGGTGTTTTATGTTGGTAAAATCATAAGTTGTGACAGTATGGAATATAATATTTCTTTCTTGAGAATGTGCTCTAAAATTGGCAATAAAGACACTTTCAACATATATTTGATTTGAGATCACCAGTTTTTACAATCTCACTATGCACTTTAATAGTGAAAAGGGTGGTGTTTCGATCACTCCCATGCATTGTTCGGACCACCCCATATGGTGGGTATGGTCCGAACAAGGGGTACCCATTTTTAAAAATTCAATAAGTTGACCTTAACTACTACTTACATGATTAGTAAAAATCACCATGATAGGCCTTGACCCACAGTTTATTGTGATATAACTATTTTTCAATAAAGTTTGTTACCTGATTTTTGGTGATTATTTTTTCCACTAATAGTGCGGATCACCCCCACCTCACCCTACAGTACTGTATTTATGGTTTTAAGATTTTTGTTAATGAATGTCTTTCTGTTTAGTTAGTTATGTAGAGCAGATTAACCAGACCACTGAGCTCCATACGGAACTCTCATAGGTCTGGCTGTCTTTCTGTTTGATAGACTCTTTAGCTACAGTATATACTTTACTGACCATAACGCATATTAGCTTCACTACAGCCATGGATTTTTTCAGTTTACTGTACTGTAATTCAATGTTGTCCTCCCCCCTTACAGAAGGAGATGAAGAAGTTCCGGGACTGGTGGTCCGAGTGCAGTACCCTGGGTAGCCTGGACTCGGGTATGAGGACAGCTATCATGGGGTGGGTGGAACAGTGTAGTTGGACCTCTCGTACACAGGAGGAGGATGTGCTCTTTCTCCTGCTGCGGCTCTGTGTCCACATCAAGCTGGAAATCATCTCTGACCACTTTGAAAAATTTAGGTTAGTGTCCATATCAAGTTGGATATCATCTCGTACCACTTAACCTCTCCAACTCGGCTGTCTTCTTACGCTCCATACCAACAGAATCGACGCATATGGGTCCTTATGGCCTTATCACCTTAATAGCTTAGCAATGGTAATAGGTAGAAAGATCAGCTTAAAGGGAAAATGGAGTATATACTATTGTTTTGATCCTGTCGTTGACCGGAGATCGCTATGTTGTCTGGTTGTTGTGTTATGAGGTTGTGAAAATTTAGCGCGCGGGAGTATGAGAGGACACCCGAGTTCCGCGGGGAAAGTTCAGTGTGGAGTATAATAGGACAGCCGAGTTTGAAGGGTTAAAACATGTAAGCAGTATCTCCTGACCATCCGTGTTGGCTTGAATTTGAAAATCATATCTAACCAATTTGACAAATTTGGGTAGGTAGGTGTCATGTTATGTATTGACTAGTCTTCCCTGACTGAATAGTTTAAATTTGTCTTTATTCATTCAACCCTCTAGTAATATTGATACGGTAATAAAATCTCATGTTTTTTTTATTCCCAACTAATAAGATTTTGTAAAATTTGCACTAAAACATACATACAGTACATATGTATGTACTGTACATACATACAGTACATACGTACTGTATACTGTACATATGTACATACTGTACATACATACATACAGGTTTAAAGACTGTTTCATCCACAATGTTAGCGCTATACCAAAATCAGCCATTGTGATGACATGATGGGGTGGTGTTGTGGCAAGTCTTTATTGTACTGTACTACAGTAAAGAGGCTAAAGCCAGCGTGGATTTAGTCTCTTTACTGTAGTACACTACAATAAAGACTTGCCACAACACCACCCCATCATGTCATCACAATGGCTGATTTTGGTATAGCGCTAACAGTGTCTCGGCAAGACTCAACAAAGTCCCCCTGAAGCACTTGCACCTGGCAAAAGAGCACCACACCAGCCATAATATTGCTACAATAAGGCAGCAAAAACAAATCACCGTAACTGCTTATAGACTAATATTGGTGTTGTCTCATTGAATGGTGTGATGACTTAAACTAATATTATTGGTCAATATAAACACCATATGAGGAGGAGCACTTTATTGACATCGTTTCGCAGATAGCTTCTTCAGGTCATTGAAGAAGCTATCTGCGAAACACACTGAAGAAGCTATCTGTGAAACACACTGAAGAAGCTATCTGCGAAACACACTGAAGAAGCTATCTGTGAAACGTTGTCAATAAAGTGCTCCTCCTCATATACACCATATATTATATTCATTCTGTCAACTTTTACAAGTTATCTCAACAATATTATTGGTGTTGTTTCAGTGAATGGTGTGATGACTTGGCCCAGGTCATCTCCCACCTGGGACCCTTCCCACTACAGAAGTTGTACGTCACTCATGATTCCCTGGGCATCCAACCTGTCCTGGTGGCCATCGTACAACAGTCGCCTAATTTACAGGCCAGTCACCTTCACTATTTTTACTTATAGATTTACTTTAATTTGGGGGTTATTGGTGTTAACCCTTTGAGTACCAGAGACGTGTTATATTTTATTCTAGCTATATTTAGATGATATTATGCAGCTTACGAAGGATCTGTGGTAGATGTTGTTATCGTTCCCTAGGCTGCATGGCCGAACAGCCCCGAGTCCCTAGGAAGGCCTTGGCCACGATCGGGCTTTCCCGATTCTGCGGTAGTTAAAGGGGTTGGTTGAGATAGTTTGAAGCCTTATAAATGCTAGAGGTCCTTCCTAAACTGAATATAATCATATAATAGTTGCCAGAATATGATGAAAAGGACGTCCCTGGTACTGAATGGGTTAAGCATGATGTTGAAAATAATAGAAATTGAAATACTGTACCTGTATATAAGTTCTAGAATACAGTATAGACAACATTATTCTGCAAACTCTTTATATAGGCTTACATATTTGATCACTGTTAACCCTTCAATGCCTGAAGACGTCATAATCACGAAGGGCTTGTTTGAGTGGGATTTTTGGTTAAGGGGGGTGACCGGCTTTTTTTTTCTTACTCTGGGTTGTATCTATTCAGCTACATTCAGCCTACTGTTTTAAGATGTTTATAAATATAGTTCTTAACACCAATAACCCTTAAATGAAATTAATGAAAGCTTATAACAGATATTTCTTATGTTTATTATAATATGCTTATAGGCATAAATGTTTTCATTGATTTTCATTACTGGTACAGTACTCCCTCGAATTTTGCGAGAATATGGTCGACATTGCAGCCCGCAAAATTCAAAATCGCAAATTTCAAATAACTAACCTTATGGGATTAATTGAATATGGTCGACATCTCATCATCGAGGGCCTATTTTTTGGTGATTTTCGTCCTTGTTTGTACACACATTATGACACATACACTTAATTATACATCCTACAATAAAGAAAAACACAGAAATACAGATTCAGGGGACCCAGGGCACAGATAACACTTCAATTTTGCCCAAGGAAGTCGATTATGCGAGAGCGTGAGAACATATAGGAGCGTGGGAGAATCTATAAACAGTAAACAATGGGCCGCAGGGCGGCCCGACGTCACGACCCTCATACCCCTTCCCCCCCCGAAAACTAGTGCGGAAACCCCGTATCATTTGGCGCCACCCGCAAAACTCAAGTAATATCGCACATATCAAGTCCCGCAAAAAAAGTCAAATCTTGGGTCCCGTTCGCAAAATCGAAATTTCGCAAATTTGAAAGACGCAAAATTCGAGGGACTACTGTACTTTGATATTGATAATTACTTGTTTTATCTATTTTGTTTAAATAGTTTTTAATAATTTATCACTCAACTGTGTAATGCACAGAGGCATATTGTCAATTTAAATTAAAAAGCTTTCCAATGTCCAACCCAGGTCCCACAATGTGCTTTGTTGTCATAGTTTTATTTTGTCACCAAACTTACTTTCTTCCTGTGAAGATTGTCACATTATAAACCCTGCCACGGATGGGAAGGCAAAGCTCCTATCACTAGTCGAGGAATTGCGGCATTACTGGAAACCTTTTCATAATACCGTACCATTAATGTAGGAAGCCCTCCCTCTGCCTGCTACCAGTGGTAAAGGTAGCATGGGAAGACTTTATAGTTACTTTGTAATTCATGACTTTGACAGGCATTTTACCTTCCTATTTGTGGTTGAGTTTATAGGATGACGACTTTGATAAAGTTCTTCTCAGGAACTACGATTAAAAAAAAAATCTTCAAGAAGAAAGAAAGAATGTTGTTTACAAATGAAGTTACTGTAATTGCACTCTGACCCACACTCAACAATAAATGCTTTTAATTTTGTTGGAAAATGATTCTCCATGCTATTTTATATTACGTTAGTGCGCATAAATTTGGTGTGAGTATCCTAGGTTCAAATCCTTGGAGTACCGGGACCAAATGTATTAATTAGTTTCGTTGATTTTATTAATTAGGTTTATTTGTAAGTTAATTTGAAGCCCTCCGAATCATAAGGGGACCAACCGACATTTTTTGAATTTCCGAGCCAAGCACGTGGCGCCATAGCCCAACTTCTCCCCTACACACTGGTAGTCGTTTGGTACCCTTAAGACGAAAACTGTAAGAGTGAGAGTCCTGGACATTAAGGTAACTTTTTCGCCTTTCGGGAACACTCACCAATATCCTGGGAAAAATATAACATGACACAAGGGGTCCAAACGACACTCAGTTAATCCCTCCATACTCTCACTCTCCCGTACGTAAAAGTACGTTCACTTACCGATACCCTTGTACTTACCTGTTAATTATTAACTACTTACCTGTTAATTATTAACTACTTACCTGCCTTACCTGGAGTATGGAAATTGGAGGCTTGTGGGTGGGAATGATGGAAAATTACGTACACTACCCAATACCAGTGCATTATTATCTTTAAAAGAAAAAACTTGTGGTCAAAGTGCTGGTAATGTTAGATTTTGGCCATTTTGGCCATTCAAAAAAGGGGATAATTTTGGTTTGGGTGTTTTTATTAAAAATATAGACGTGGAACCCCCTATTTTTACATGCTGGGATGAAAGAGTAGTGTTTCACCTACCTTCAGTAAAAATATGAAGAGGGCAACTTACCGGGTTAAAGAGTTACACATTTTTTTTTTTTTTTTTTTTTTTTTTAAGAGACAATGAACGGAGGAAGGAAAAACACAGATAAAACAAAAAGGTCCATGTGCCTAAAGGCATCCTCCATTCATAAAATGTTTGTAACAACTGGATTTAAACATTTGTAGATTGTAAGTTTGTGGAAAGCAATTCAAGGGAAGTGAATTCCAAAGAGTAGTAGTAGTATTTTGAACTGCCAAACTTTGACCTTGATTTTCTCAGAAGTAAGAAAATGGTGGTTGGTGCCCTTATGATTCAGAGGGCTTCATTTGTGGGTTGGTGATAATATGAATATTACCTTGTACTGTACTTGATTTTGAAATAATTGAAACTTGTATTTGTGTGACCAGGTTGTGCACGTGAACCAGTGGGCCGTGAACAATGAGTTCATGAGTTCCCTGGGCAGCAGCTGCAGCCAGCTAACAGAGTTCTCCATCCCTCTCATGAAGCCTCAGGTCTTCATGAGTGATGAGGCCCTTTTCTCTTGTTTCTTTGGTGGTCAGAGTAGTGAGGAGGTGCTGGCATGCTGGCGGAGTGGAGAGAAACCCAAAATATCCTTTGCTAAGCTTAAGTTTGTGGACATACTCTACTGGAAACAGACTGAAAAATTCATCCAGATGTTGGCTCTGTTTTACCCTAAAGTGAGACTAAGATCAGTGAATGTGACGTTAAGACTTAGCGATGAGGGTAGTTTGATCCGGCCTTTCCAAGAGGTTAACTCCCATCCGAGTGCCCTTACAGTGGTGTTTAATCTTAATGATGTAGTGAGTGGAGATCTGGAGGAAGTTGTCAATGCATACCCTTATCTCAAGGAAGTCAAGGTGCATATAAGTGACTCATTCCCTTATATCCACAACCTCTCTGAAGCAACTAAGCAGGAACATACAACTGTTGCCGATAAACTCAAGGAATTATTATGTAAAATGAAGTCGTTGGAGGCGTTAGCAGTGTGTCCGCACTATGAGATAAGCATAATGAATTCGTTGTTACCCACTTTGAGAGTCCGGGGTATGTGCCTCACCAGCCTCCAGCTCTGTCACGAGTACTCTCCGTTCAAGTTTGGGTCCCTGAAACAGCTGATGAACCTTTGTCCACGTCTGCGCTACCTGGCCCTCTCCTTAGCCCCAAACATTGCTGAGAGGAGGACACCACTGGATAATGGGTAAGTCTACCTCAAGTCTTCATATACAATTACCAGTACAGTTACCCGCAGGAATTTACACCCACTCTGTGATATTATGTATGGAAGTAAAAATACAGTACAGTAGTATGTATGTACTCAGGCAGGGATATTAATAGTGACTTTACCTGTGTCATCATCATCAAATCAAATCTGATGCCTCGCTTCCAGAGGAAGCGCCCCAAAAGGGATGGCCATGGCAGATACAGCCTCCAGGCTTCTAGACATGCCCCAAATGACCCACTCCACATTGCCATTTCCACTAAGTGGATTATGACCATTAACACTGAAGTAGCAGTCCCTCACCCGGATGGCAGTTCCACCAATATTTTGCTATTTAATTTACCCCAGTGGGGCCCTGGCTGGAAGCATACCAAGCACAGGAATTTTCTGAAGATAGGAACAAGTGGTCCACTGCTCCAGAAGCTGATTTAGATGCTTATGTTCTGGGTGTGGTGTCCCGAGTTTGAATCCCGGGAGGACCATATGCATTCATTAGTTTATTCAAGTGCATTGGGGTTTGTAATTGATGATTAATGTTAAGAACGGGGTGTTACTTATTTATTCCCGCATTCCTTTGTCTTAACACTAATATGACCTGTTTTGACAACCTTGTTTGAATGTTTTCTTATATAAAGATTATTAGAAAAGTTGGCAACTACTGCAGTGGTGACTAATTTTTATTATTTTAGCGTACATTCAATATCAATAGTTCACCAAAAACCTTGATAATTTGTTTGAAATCTAGAACTTATTAATGGATTAATTTTATTTATTCATCCATTCATTTATTTTATTCATCCATCCATCCATTCATTCATTTACGGATTGTGTTCTTTTATTTCAGTAATTGTTATTTCCACAGTGATTTTGATAGGTTCTTTTGCTTTTATCTTGTGCCGTCCCAGTTTTGGTTTGTTTACTGTAGTTTGCAAGCTTTACATTATAATTCATAATTTTTAACTTCAAGCACAATTGTATGTACTAACAACAAACTTTCCCCCCTTTTTATGATGAAGAGCGAACTATGAACTGAGCCCGTGCCCCGAGCTGCATACTCTGGTTGTGAAGAATGTGGCGGAGGTGATCTATAACCAGTATGGGGACCAGGATAACCTATTGCCCCTCAAGGACTCCTACATCTACATGGTGTTGGTGCTGCTCAAGGCTGCCTCTAACTTGAAGGTAAGAGACCCGAGACGGAGGACGAGTATCTCTAGTCCCAGGAAGTGCTCTGCTGTGGAATAGCGGCGTTATGAATTCACGCTACTATTTTAAAAGGTAGGCAAGCTAACCTGGCAGACATTGGTAACACTGTCTTTCTATGCATTTGTATGTATGTATATACTCAGGCACATACCCCATAGCTGGGGGTGTCAGACTCGAGACAGAGCTCGAACAGAAGCAACAAAATAAAATAAAATTATACACACATTTGAATAGCCAATATTAAATAACGTCGGCATCACACAAGACGTTTTTAAAGACATTGTTACCAATTTCTGCAAGGTTAGCTTGAATACACTTTAGTAGTGATAACTGTAATGCCCTTTTCTTAGTCAGCAACAGAACTGAGAGTGCTGCTCCTTTTTTTCTTGTAATCACTCGCTTCTCACGCATATCGATTTCACCATGTACCGTATTGAATTTTAAAACCAAACTACAGTATATTAAACATAGCAAACTGGCTAGATACAGTACTTTTACTATAATTTCAAGAAGCTTTACATTATATTATTCATAACTGACTAAACATTATGCTATTAGAGTGATAAGAAAGATATATATACAGTATTTAGTTTTATTTATTTGTATTGTATAGAAAATTAATACAGCCCAGTTGGAAAGTCTAAAAAGGAATATAATTTACTGATTTTGATTTTTTGTATTAAACCCTTCAATCAGTTGACCCTATTAAATAAATTCTGGCTCTTATTGGCCGATTTTAGGCAACTTAACCCGCTGAGCCCCAGCTAGTTAGTAATAAATGTACCACCAGGGCCCAGAGGGTTGATTTTTTTTTTTCCCAGAAACAATAGCGAATGGGTTAGGAATGAAGGAAAAACCACGAAAAACCAATCAAAAAGCTCAAAAAATGGTCCTACAGAGCCCCGAAAACGGATTTTACAAGGGTAAAAAATTGAAGGCAATTTCCCCCAAATGTTTTGTTTTGCATGCTCACGCGCACGCGGTTGGACTTTGAGAGTTTTCAACCATCGGCATGGTTGCGTGGGATACTTACACAGTTCCCATACAAATCTGAGCCCTCTAGGTGCCATAGGACCGAAGTAATTAACCTGGACGCAACCATTGCGTCGCTGGGTTCTGGTGATCGAACATTGCAGACGCAACACGTGCGACGCTGGGTCTCAGCGGGTTAAGAATAATCTCTATAAACGTGCTTTAAGGCCGATTCACACTAGGTTAGCCTATTCATCAAGTCCGGTCACCGTTCTCTCAACCGTACCATGGATTGTGTTCTTTTATTTATAAATTATTATTTTACTGAAGCGTTGTTTCCATATAGCGATTTTGATTAGTTGTTTTGTCTTTTTACTGTGTTAATTTTAGTAAGCGTTGTTTCCACATAGCGATTTTGATAATTTAATTGACTTTATATTGTCCTTGTCCCAATTTTGGTTTGTTTATTTTGCAAGTTTTACATTAAAATATTCACACCATCCATCATGACTCCGTCCAATATGTGCTCAACCTCCCAGTAGGCATGGCGCCTCTAGGTTTGTTGGCCTTAAGGAGGGTGAACTGCTTTTTTTCTCTCCTTTTCGCTCTTTCTCTGGCTTGTATCTGTTCAGCCCCATTTAGCCTACTGTTTAAAAACGTTATCCCCATCCAGGTGTCGATTTCTTCCTGGCGCTCGATAGCGAGCTAGCATTGTATGGAGAAATCCGGCTTTGCTGGGGAAATTTTTCTTTTGAAAATTGTACAAATTAAAATGTAAAACTTGCAAACTAAACAAACCAAAATTGGGACAAGGACAATATAAAGTCAAATTAAATTATTAAAATCGCTATGTGGAAACAATGCTTACTAAAATGAAATTCATGAAATAAAAGAACACAATCCACCACATAGGGTGTACATTACTACATGAGCAAGTTAATCTGTTTCCCAAGCAAACTAATCGCACACATAACATTGCACTATCGTCACGTTCGGGGACGATCGCCCGGGGAGACGATTAATATGAAGGGTGCGCCTGGAAGTGTGGTGGGAGGGCTTGTGGCTTTGGCTCCGCTGCATGTCTGCCTGCCGAGATCGGAACCTCTCCGGGTGGTCGGGGGCCGGGGGAGTGCTGGAGCGACCTTGGTGACCCTGGTCTCTGGGTCTTCTCCTGGGTGACCTGGATGTGTGTGAGTTTGTGCTTTTTATCTGTGTTTATTTGTTGTTTTATGTTGTTTTTGTGTTTTCCCTGTTCTTGCTCTGTCTTGAGTCGGCTACCCCCAAAATGGGGATTGGGCCTGAGCATATAGATAGATAGAATAGATCGTCACGTTCAAGGAATTAGTTGCCTACATAAATAACTATGGTTTTTAGACTCCCTACTGATACGGCCGACATAGCCACACAAGAAAAGAACACACACACACACACAAACCGACATTACAATAACACACGCGTGTTTCGGTAGGTACCGGTACATTGATTTTTCATTTGAACTTATAACTCGTTTTATATAAGTTTATTATGAAATAATATTAAGAATTAAGGTAAGTTTATAAGAGATATACTGTATAGTACTTATGGTTACATTATCGTATTACTTAGGTAAGTTTATAAGAGATATACTGTATAGTACTTATGGTTACATTATCGTATTACTTAGGTAAGTTTATAAGAGATATACTGTATAGTACTTATGGTTACATTATCGTATTTCCACGATTTCAGTGGGAAATTGCCTGCCCGCCAAATACCGGACAACTTTTAAATTAACGGTCTTTTGCAGTGGTGGGCATGGGCGCGCGCCGATTTGGCGCTCTGCGATCCGGTGCGCATTACAGTAGTCCCTCGAATTTTGCGTCTTTTAAATTTGCGAAATTTCGATTTTGCGAACGGGACCCAAGATTTGACCATTTTTGCGGGACTTGATATGTGTGATATTACTTGAGTTTTGCGGGTGGCGCTCAATGATACGGGGTTTCCGCACTAGTTTTCGGGGGGGAGGGGTATGAGGGTCGTGACGTCGGGCCGCCCTGCGGCCCATTGTTTACTGTTTATAGATTCTCCCACGCTCCTATATGTTCTCACGCTCTCGCATAATCGACTTCCTTGGGCAAAATTGAAGTGTTACCTGTGCCCTGGGTCCCCTGAATCTGTATTTCTGTGTTTTTCTTTATTGTAGGATGTATAATTAAGTGTATGTGTCATAATGTGTGTACAAACAAGGACGAAAATCACCAAAAAATAGGCCCTCGATGATGAGATGTCGGCCATATTCAATTAACCCTGCAAGCGCGATAGGCCTCACGGAAGGCTTCCTATAGGGAACGCGATAGGCCTCACGGAAGCAAGACCATAAAAAAAGCCTTCCAAAAAAAAAAAGGGCCTATCAAAACAAAGGAATTTGTCTCTAGGTGAGATAATTCCCCTCCAGTACTCATCCATGTAAATCTCACCCACCCCCCTCCCCTCCTTCCCCACCTTATTCCGCCCTCCCTCCCCTCCTCAATTATCACCTATTTTTCCTCTTATTATCATCATTTATCGGTTATTTTTCTCCCGCGATAATGTAGCACAAGTGGGTTGCAGAAAAGATCGTTATGTAACACCCAGACACCGGCCCACACCGCCCCGCTCGTCTCAGTTACCTCACAGACAGCGAGAGAGGAGGGTTGCCTGTGGCTCTCTCTCGCCTGAGATTATGACCGGGTGGCCAATATCTTCGTTTTTCACCACCCAAATGCTTTTCCCACTTATTTTAGCACTCTTGAAGGTTCATATATACATCATATATGTAAAATAAAAGCATACCGAAAACAAATAATGCTCTATATTGTAAATATAACGAATTATGTCAGAATCCAAGGCTAGAAATGCACAAATAACTACCCTAGCCCCTAGGTCTATTTCGCGCTTGTCAGGTTAATCCCATAAGGTTAGTTATTTGTAAATTTGCGATTTTGAATTTTGCGGCCTGCAATGTCGACCATATTCTCGCAAAATTCGAGGGACTACTGTACCAATATAGAGGAGCGAGGAGCGGCAAAATTCTGAAATCGGAGTGCAGGCGGGGAGCGCAGCTAGAAATTCGCGCTCCGGAGGCGATTTTTCCTGTCAACAACAGGTACAAGAACGTTATTATCGTGTACAGTCATTGTACCGTTCGTACGGTGTTACTCACGGTGTTAGTGAACTGTGATACAGTGATACTATGATAGTGACAGACTAACAGTGTTACAGTTGTTAACTTGTTATTTTTTTGTTTTGGCTTCTGCTAACGCAAAGTAAACCTTACGGGCAAGTTACGGCTTACGAAGGGGCCTAAGGGTAAGTCTGGCAGTGGTATAGCCCGAGCCTGTCTGACTGTCTGAGTGTCTGTGGACAGCTTGGACGGGTCCAATACCTGAGTACCGGCAGACTCGGCAGTACCCAGTCACTCTGCAGGACGTGGAGCCTCAGCCCAGAACTTTCCGAAGGGCCAGAAGTGAACCATGTCTGACCGCAGTGAGGAGGAGGGTCACGAGGGTGACGGCCGTGAGGAGTCTGACGACGGCGACCACCCCAACCCGGCCGCAGCGCTGTGGTTGATCTAAAAAAAACACCTTCAAACCCCGGAAAGGTAAGAACCTGAGTGTTTTTTTTTTTTTTTGCTAAATCTATCAAGTTGGGTGAGAAAGGAAGGATAATTGTAAAAAAAACACTCCCCTTGTCCATTTTCGCCAGAAATCAGGTCCCCGATAGTCGCGAACGTAGCTGAAAAGAGTCAAAAGACACTATAGACTTCAGAGACTTTTATCATTTTATGGTATCGATACTATCGGAATGTTGAATGTATGGGTGGGAGGGTGGTTTCGGGGATGGTGGGGGGAAGGTAGAAGCGTAATTGACTCGTGTTACAAATATGAAGCCGATTGGTGAGGTAGTTTCGCCACCACAGATTTTATTTGTTTTCCTTTTCTTCGTACGGATACGCTGGAAGTGGGTTGTGGGAGGCAGTTGGGGGTGTGGTGGAGGGAAGGCATAAGGGTAAGGCACTTGTCACACAAATGTGGAACCGATTGGTGCAATCGTTTCGCCGCCACAGATTTTTTTTTTTTTTCCTTGTGAGGCGACCGATAGTCAGCGAGTGGGTGGGAGGAGGGGTTTGGGGTAGTGGTGGTGCCGTGGTGGGTATGCAGAAGGGTAAGGTACATGTGGTAAAAAACTAAAAATATGAAAGCCATAGGTGCAGTCGTTTCGCTGCTACGATTTTTTTTCGGCGAGTCAGTATATAATTATATACGGACCTGGCATTGGGCGTGACAACTGACATCTGACAAGACCCTAGTCCCGGCCGTATATATATAATTATAAATTATATACCGTCGGACCTGGCAGTTTCGGACCTAGTTTCTCAGTTTGGACAGTTTCTGTAATTCTTTGTCATATCATAGATATCAATGGACAGTCACAATGTCACAAACTCACAATGATATCAATCATATCATATCATTGATATTTGATTCATTGATATGACATAAAGAATAACAGAAACTGAGAAACTGAGAAACTTAAACAGTTTAACTTCAGAAAGACACCATGACAAGGTTTTTTTAATGTTTTGAATTCTTGGAATTTAATGAAGTGAAAGACAAAGGACAAAGTGAAGGACAAAGGTAAATCATTAAATAACTTCTAGAAGCTGTTTTTTAATTTTTATTTTTTTATATACCTATTTTTGGGAGCGCGGAGCGGGAAGCGCATCGGGTCTGCTGACAAAAGGAGCGCGTGAGCGCTGCCGCATTACCTTATGTCTGATGAGCGCAGAGCGCTGCCGCATTACCGGTCCCACCGGAGCGCGCCCACCACTGGTCTTTTGCCCGATTTGTCCGGTCTTTTGGGGGCTTGTCCGCATCGGCTGTTGGGTCCGCACAAACCGAAGTCCGGTCAACTGGGGTCCGCCCATGCGAGGGTCGACTGTACTTTAATTGAACATTAATTGTTGCCGACTCAATTTTCTAAAAAAATACTATCGATGAATTGATAAAGGTCGGTAATAAAATTGGGCGGGTGCCCAACTCCGAAAGGAGTTTAAATAGGGGAGCTATCCCCCCGCCAAAGGCGGCTTTCTAGGGCCTTTCCTAGAGAGGATGAGAGGATTAGGCTCTAGTCATGTGGTGATGGGCTGGTTTATCAGAGTGAGAGTTGAGCGATCTCTGCCATACCCATAGCTTACTCTGACTGTTCCTCAAGTGACGGCGTCTCTTCCGTGGATTGACCTCCCTACTGCCAACCTAGAGGTTGGCAGATTGGGAGCCAAAGCGTCACATTTTTTCTTTGCCCCTCAACTTTCCCTTCATAATTGCTGAGGGGCACAAGGGCCTTGGGTAGGGCTTTGGTTTCCCGGGCGTTTCCGCACCCTCCTCAGCTCCCCGCCTTGGAGTGGCTTCGGTCACCTGGGCTTTATTAGTGGTAAGCAGGGAGGGCTCGGTTATTGCCTTGGCCTTGCTTGGGACCTTGGGGCTGCTCGGCCAGACAGTTACGCTTCACAGTGATAAACTGGCCAGAACAGAAAATTTGTATGTAAATTTGAATTTGTAGTATAGTATTGTATTTCTCCTAATCATTAGTGTTAAAACCAAGTTGTCCCAGTTTGACACCCTAGGTCTGGATTCATTATGGTACTATCTCATTATACTTGGTATTTCCATGTACGGTACCACCGCTGTATTTACCTAATTGTATTTACCTAATTGTAGTTTACAGGAGTTGAGCTAAGCTCGTGTTGTCCCGTCTCTCAGTCTACTTTTTATCCGATTTTTTCTTGAAAATATGGATGTTCCATGCCCCTACCACCTCCTCCTCCAGCCCATTCCATTTGTCAATACATCTATAGGGGAAGCTAAACTTCCTGATATCGTTCTTGCAGGTAGGTCTTTTTAGTTTGTAGCTGTGACCTCTAGTTATTCCTGTATCCATAATTAATATATCCTCCCTATCCAGCCTCTCCAGCCCCCGGGTGCATTTGTACATCATTATCATGTCTCCCCTCTCTCTCCTCTCTTTTAGACTCGGTAGATTTAATTTGTCTAGCCTCCCTTCATATGGCAGTTCTCTGAGACTTGGAACCAATCTAGTAACTGCTCTCTGGATTCTTTCTAACTTGTGAATATGCTTCTTTAGATGCGGGAACCACACCACTGCTGCATACTCCAATCTTGGTCTAATCATACTCTTCATAATTTTCGCTACCATGGTCTCATCCAAGTAGTTCAGAGCAACTTTCATATTCCCGGCCATTGCATACATTCCGCTAAAGAGCTTGTTAATATGCTTCTCTGGCGACAAGTTATCTTGTATAATCAACCCTAAATCCTTTTCTTTTTCGGCCTTGCTAATTATATTATCTCCCATCCTGTATTCCCAATTTGGTCTATTCACACTTCTTCCCATATTTAACACATGGCATTTACTTATACAGTATTAAATTTCATTTTCCACTTGGTGCTCCATTCGTATATTTTATCTAAATCCCCTTGCAGCTCCTCACAACTACAGTACAGTACTAGCCGGAGACATTGAGAGCAACCCAGGACCCACGTACACATACATATGTCCAACTTGCTCAAAACCCATCACTTCGAGTCGCCATACTAAGGGTTCAGTTCTCTGCAATTCATGCGGGAACTGGACCCACTTCACCTGCACAACACTTGCCTCCAAGAAACACTACACAAACACCTGGACCTGTTCCTCATGCCCCTCCCTCTCCCAGTCAAATCCCTCACCTAAAACCCGTCCACCTCTCCTCCCCAACCCACCTAACCTTCCCATATCATCCACTCCCCCCCCCTAAAACCCGTCCACCTCTCCTCCCTAACCCACCTAACCTTCCCATACCATCCACATCCTCAACTCAACACACCACACCCCATCCTAATCCATTCCAACCCCCATCTCCTGCTCCCCAATCCCCACCCCCACCTCACCCATCCCAACCCCCAGCCCCTCCCTCACCCCCACCCCCACCCCCACCCCATCCTCGTGCAGCAGCACCCAACATACATCGTGCACATAACATTAACATTCTTCAACTGAACATAGATGGCATCAACACAAAGAAACACGAACTCTCACACTTCATCAAACAACACAACATACACATTGCCATCTTACAAGAAACAAAACTCCGCCCAACACAAAAAACACCCACATTTCATAATTTCACCACCATCAGACAAGACCGGGCTGTCGGCGGGGGCGGTGGACTCATCACCCTGGTACACAAAGAAATATCATACATAGTAACCAGTGTACAAACCAAATCCCTCCTCCCCCCAAATGATAACACAACAGAAATACAGTCAATTAAAATACGCACTGGCAACAACTCCAACATAACCATCATAAACACATACATCCCTCCCCAAACATCCCCTACAGTACCAAATTAATACAGACCACACTTACAACACATCACAAACACCCCACACACCCCACACATCATCCTGAGTGGTGACTTCAACGCCAAGACGTCGGCCTGGTTTGTCGACAACCCCGACACAGACAGAGGGCTGGTACTACAAAACCAAACCGATAACCTCATCATCCTTAACGACATCCATCAACATACCCATATTCCTCACCAAGCCCTCTATAACCCATCATCTCCAGACATCACCTTTTGCTCCCCAGAACTCGCCCCCACAACATCCTGGAAGGTGGTCAGAACCTTAGGCTCTGACCACCTCCCGATCATTATCACCACCAAAACCAGACTCACCCCAGCTAGCCACAAACACACATGCACCAATTATAAAAGAGCTAACTGGGAAGCATTCACAAATGAGACAGAACAACACTTCACAACTCTAAACAGTACACCCATCACTAACATCAACAATGCTGTACACATACTCAATAAAACTATCCAAAACGCCGACAAGAAACACATTCCAAGAGGTAACAGAAAAAGACACAACCCCAACTTCACACCAGAAATTCAAAACCTCATCAGACAACGTGACATACTGAAACACATCCCAGCACCCCACACACAAGACATCACACAACAAATTCAAGCACTCAACACCCAAACTAACAACAAAATACAAGAACAACAAAAACTAAATTGGAATAACTTCCTACAAACACTTGATCACAAAATAAACCCCAAAAAACTCTACAAAACACTAAACAGCAACACAACACAATCACATGCTGCAATCACAACAACAGACTCTACTCCTTCATGTAAACAACAAGCAAACACTCTCATCAATCACTTTTCACATGTCAGACCTAAAACCTCACAAAGACGACCGACGTGTCATCCGACGTAAGAGACAATTCCCCACAGACCCTGACTATACACCCTTCACCAATCACCAGACAAAGCATATCATCAACAATCTCAAGCACTCACCCGCCTGTGGCCTAGACAACATAAGCAACATACACCTCAGACACCTGGGACCACAAGGCATACAAGCACTCACTAACATATCAAACTACAGCTATTCACACAACACAATACCAGACATTTGGAAGCATGGTATCATCATCACATTCCCCAAACCCAACAAAGACCCCACGCTACCCTCCTCGCACCGCCCCATCACACTCCTTTGCTCCCCCTCCAAAGTCATGGAACGCCTAGTATTACAACTAATTACACCTGACCTACCCCTAGCTCCAACACAACATGGCTTTAGGCCACTGCACTCCACAAACACTCTCTCACAGACCTTACACAAAGAGCTTTCGACGGCATCAACTCAGCTAGACCACCAGACAGATCACTATTAGCCACACTCGACATTAGTAAAGCCTTCGATGCCATCCCCCGCCACAACCTAACAAACAAAATCTACAACACAAACATGCACAACAACACAAAAAGGTGGCTGGCCAACTTCCTAGCAGGCAGATGTGCACACGTATCTTTTGCCGGTCAGTCATCTAAAATCAGAAACTTTCCAAACGGAGTCCCACAAGGATCCGTCCTATCGCCCGCACTCTTCAATCTGTACATGCACGATATAACTACACCCAATACGCCCCAAATAAACTTAGCCTCCTATGCAGATGACATAACACTCACATGCACACACCATGACCCAAAAAGAGCAACAGATCTCCTTCAACCCTATCTCAACACACTACATGGCTGGTGCACTACAAACAGACTTAATCTAGCCCCAGCCAAATCCACCGCAACCCTGCTCACAAGTTGGACAGGAGAACATGAATACATCCCTCAACTCACCATAAACAACACACCCCTAACACATACACACACACCCAAAATCCTAGGAGTAACATATGATACTCATATGACATTCAAACAGCACACCACAAACATTAAAAAGAAACTGACACCCAGACTTAACGCCCTCAGGTCACTTGCTCACACAAAATTTGGACACAACAAAGAAACTACCACCACAGTATATAAACAATACATAAGATCAGTGATGGAATACGCAAGCCCAGCCTGGGCTTCTAACCTAGCTGAAACACATCATAAGACCTTACAGACTATTAAAAAAAAAAGCCCTGAAGATCATTACAGGCTGCACAGCTACTGCACCCACAGATCACCTACATCAAGAAACCAAAATCCTCAAAGTCAAAGACCATCTGGACATGAGAGGCACTCAATTCCTGGCAGCAGCCTCCACGAACCAAGACCACCCACTAAACTACATGGCAAAACACCCACAGACACCAAGAAAATATCAAAACAACACCCAGCACACGGTATCACACACAATTATTGTCCTCTCTCCCTCCCTGCCCACCCCGAACCAACTTCCAGAAGCACATCCATACTCATATCTCTCACCGATCCATCCACTCACTCACAGACAAACACGCAGCTGCATGCACGACCTCCCGAAATCCATCCTTCCGAATCCTCCCTTCCTCGCGAGGACAGAGTCCACCTGGCCAGGCTGAGATGCGGACACCATCCAGCTCTCCTGAGCTATCAGAAGAGACTGGATGACTCCGTTGTCGACGCCTGCCCGGGATGTAACACAGCACCCCATGCCATTAAACACATCATAGAAGACTGCATTTCACACAACCACTTACGCCAACAACACAATCTACACTCAATGAGAGCTCTGTGGGAAAGCCCGATCGTGGCCATGGCCTTTCTCAGGGACTCGGGGCTGTTCGGCCAGGCAGCTTAGGGAACAACAACAACAACAGTACTTTTATTTGTTATTTGTCTCATAATTTTTACGTCATCTGCAAACATTGACATGTAGGAGTTTATGCCTATCGGCAGGTCACTCACGTACATAAGGAACATGAGAGGTGCCAACACAGATCCCTGCGGCACACCACTCTCAACTTTCCGCCACGATGAGTAAGTTCCTCTAATGTTGGTCCTCATTTCCCTATCTGTTAAATAGCTCTCCATCCATTTCAGCAAACTCCCCCTGACACATCCTAGCGTCTCAAGCTTAGATAACAATCTCTTATGTGGTACCTTATCGAATGCTTTGGAAAGGTCTAAGTAGACGCAGTCCACCCATCCGCCTCTTTCTTGGAGTACATCTATCACCCTACTGTAGTACTGTAATAACATAGCAAACTGGTAACACAAGATGTCCCTTCTCTGAATCCAAATTGCTTTGGGGTTATTATCTTCTTTCTCTCCAACATTTTCATCCATCTCTTCCTAATTAGCTTTTCACAAATCTTGCATACAATACTAGTAAGTGAAACTGGTCTATAGTTTAGAGGGTCCACAGGGTTTCCATTCTTGTATTTCGGAATGATATTAGCTCTTTTCCATTCAACAGGAACCTGTCCTTTATCTAAGGAAGCTTGAATTATGTCCCTCACTGGCTCCACTAATTGCTTTGCACACTCCTTTAAAACCCAGGCAGACACTTCATCCGGTCCCATAGCTTTCCTTACTTCAAGTCCTCTCATCGCAGATAACAGCTCATCTCTAGTTATTTCAATCTTACCAAGACCACTCTCCAGTACTCCCGCCTGTGGTTCGTCAAAACCTTCCTCTCTAGTAAAAACTGACCCCAATTTGTTATTCATTACCTCGCACATGTCCGATACATTTTCATACGTCCTAGCATCAACTCTTAATTTAGTAATTTGTTTCTTTACCTTCAACTTACTGTTTATATATTTATAAAAATAATCTAGGGTCACTTTCACATTTATTTACTATGTTCTTCTCATTGTTCATTTTAACTTGCCTAATTATGTTAACATATCTATTCCTCTCCTGTTTATATTTATTCCGATTACTCTCAGTGTTCCTTCTTCTTAATCTAGCCCAAGCTGCATCACGCCTACCCAAAGCTCTTTTGCATTTCAAATTAAACCATTCTTTCTGCTTAGTAAAATTTCCAGTTTTATATCTTGGGACAAACAGATTGGTTCCTACTCTATAAATTTCGAGGAATCTACTATATTTACCTTGTACATCCTGTTCCTTCAAAATAAGATCCCAATCTACTCCCTCTAAATATCTTTTCAAGGATACATAATCAGCTTTACTATAATTTAATCTGTCATTTATGTAGCTATTGTCTAATCTATTGGCATTACTCGAGGTCAACTTCCATTTTAGTAATAGGTGATCACATTTACCTACAGGACATAGAGAGTTTATATCACTAATTTCGTGAGGATCTTTTGTAAAAATCAGATCGAGTTTAAAAGGTTCGTTATTACCCATCATTCTTGTATTTTCCTTCACATGTTGTGCAAGTACATTTTCCGTAACCAACTCCACTAGCCGACTTCCCCAAGATCTCTGATTTGGCCCCGCATCTCCCGATTCCCAATCAACCTCACCACAGTTGAAATCTCCTACCAAGATCAATCGATTCTTCCTTAAAAGCAATCTTCTCAACGACTGAATCATATCCTCGACCATCTCCTCAAAACTCCCTCCATGCTCTGGTCTTTGGTGGCATGTAAGCTACTGCTATTGAGTTCAACTGCCATTATTTCTGCCTTGTCATTATTTAACTCCACGTGCTTTGCTGTCATAGGGTTCTTAACTAATACTGCCACTCCACCTCCCCTTTTACCCTTTCTATCATATCTCCATATATTATATCCTTCACTAAACACTATGTTGCTGTCAAAGTCCTGGTTCAGCTTTGTCTCCGTCAAACAGACTATCTGTGGTTGATCTTTTCTTAATATATCATCTAACTCTACCTTTTTACTGTTTATTCCATCTATATTAGTGTAGTAGCACAGTATATTTGAATCCACCTCCTTGTTTCTCTTCCCTCTCTGCCTCCTACCAGGTTCACCTCCTCTTCCATCCCTTCCCTGACCTAGTTCCACCTCCCCTGCTAATTCTATCCCCCCCCCCCCCCCTCCACAACCTCCCATACTCCCTCTCTCTCTCCCTCTGTTCCACCTTCTCCACCATATCCTGGCTCTGTCTCCGGTCCCCTACTCCCTGCATTATCTCTCGCTCCGTCTCCTTGCTTTGACTTGGTACTTGTCTCTCTGTCTCTTTCCCTATCACTCCTCTTACTTTCGGTTCTTGGTGGCTCCTGATGTACCACTTCCTTACTTGCCCTTCCCTTATTCTCCAAAAAAAAAACTTCTTTTGCTCTTCAGGCAACTTTCCATTCTCTTCATTAGCCTTAGCTTGGAGTTCCCTTAACTGTTCTCGTTCTTCTACACTTAGGTCCTTTTTTACCCTTATATGATTCAGCTCTGTCGAATTTAATTTCCAGCTCACATTGGCTACTGCTTCTGCTGTTGATCTAAACTTTAGTTCTACTCTTAGTGGTCTCATCTCGCCCTTCTTATATTTTCCTAACCTTCTCACCTCCTCCAGTTCTTTTACCCATCCATAACCCTCGTCTAAGTAATCCAGTATCCCCTTGACTTTCACAACATCCCTTTCCTTTCTTACCTTCATATCTGCCAGGTGCTCTTCCACATCTCCAAAGATTACTACACACTTACCTCTATCTATTGTCTCTCTCACTACCTTCTCTTTCTTCTTTAAAACTTGCACTATATTTTTTCAAACTCTTTCTTTTCCTTTTCTCTCTCTTCCTTCTGCTCCTTCACAATTTCTTCAAGGGCTACCATCGTGGCACTCTCTACCCTTGTCCACTCATTTTTTACCTCACTAATTCCTTTTACTTCCTCACTCAGGTGGCCCTCATATATTCCTTAAGCTGAGCCTTGAGTGCCACATTTTCCGCCACTAACTCGTCTACTCTGGCCATCACTGCCTCTAGGCTGTCACTTACTGGCCTAGGCCTATCCACCCCGCTAATAACGCCACACATATCGGACAAAACTTCTACTTTAGCCCCTAACTCCTTCCTCCAATTTTCCATCACTCCCCTCCATCTCACAAGACCCATCAATTGTTTTTTCATACTTGCCAACTGATCATCCTTGTCCTCGGTGATAAAGCCTTCAAATTCGTATTCCTCATCCCCAGCTAGGCTTTCACGCCTTTCCGCCATCGCGAGGTGGTCGTCTGCTAGCCTAAAAACAACAATCGCCCCACTATCCCATCTCACTCCAGGAACTGTTTTACTTAATCCATATTTTCAATTACTTGGAATATCCAATTACATCTGAATTGCTCATAAAACACCTAATTACTTATGAAATGCACATATAAATTTCCGGGACAACACTTAGACACTCCTATCAACTTCACACAAGGTAACTCATTATCGGAGAGCAGCTGCGAGGTGTTGACAGCTCGGAGGTCGGCGGAGGAGTCTGTACCATCATCATGATGTATATATTAACACCTTACGAGCGGGTGGTGGAGTATATTTCACTGTGCCGCTCAGCGTTTTTTTTTTACCATAAATGGGGTTGTTTCCGTGCTCTTTTTCATGCATAAACAAGACCCAGAGTGTAATACAAGTATGTATCCCTGAAAGGGCATAAATTGAGCTATCCAATGACACCCGAACCATCCTTCTACGATCACTGGTTGTCTTGCAACGATCGTGCAACCGAAGGGCAAAATCGCTAAAATACAGTAATTTCTTTATATAATTACGTATGTAGCGAGGGAGTGAGGGTGGATGTAAGTGGAGTAAATCTCAGTAGGTCCACAGCAGCCGTGGCGAGCGGTCATGAGGTAACCCATGCTCCTCCAGTCACTCGTCTCTCTCTCAGAGCCAATATTGCGCCAAAATTGCACTCGGACTTAAGTCGGGCCCCGCCACTTAGTCCAAAATTTTCGATACGGACTTAAGTCGGGCCCCGATCTTTAAGGGTTAAGGAACAATATGGTAAGGGAATGGGATGGTTAAGATTATATTAATATTATAAGTAATGACAATCCTTTTCAGACACTTGGGGTGGCACTCATCCATCGGTTCCTTCCATACTTCCACCTCCTTCAGTCCACCAGTGTCCAAGTGGTACACCTGCAGGTGATTCTATCGGAACCGCCCCCTCCGTCCATCTTTGAGGTGCCAGCGTCCATTTGTGACTTTTTGGTGAAGAAGTGTCTGACCTTGTTCCCCAACCTGACCAACCTGTCCATGGACCTGCCCAACAATGATGATGACATTGACCAGGAGTTATTGACCCGGCTGAACCGTAGTGCCGTCAACCTAACACGCTGGCGGCCGGAGTTCTACCAGGATGTACCGGCCTGGGACATTGTGCCTTCGTCCAGACGTCGCAATGACGGCATCAACTTTCATGTCATGTGAAGTTTACGGAAGCTCTTAAAAATGTATGACGGGGATTGAGAGAGCTTCCGCCTTGGAATATAAAGATTGGAGTGGAGGGGGTTTGAGAAACAAATTCACTTACTCATATAGTGATATACATTCTATGTTGTGGTTTTGTGTTTTATTTATTTCAAAATGTTATATTGCTAAATTGATATTTCCACATACTGTAGTGATTTTGATAAGTACAGTAGGCTACTTTTGTCTTTATATTGGTGCCATTCCCTTTTTTTTTTTTTTTTTGCAAGTTTTACATTTTTATATGTATTTTTTATAAACAAATTAGTTTTTAGAATATGATAGTTTTTGATACAATTTTTAAATGATTATTGGTAATTTTACATAGAGATGAGTTGTGAGAATAGATGTGTACAGTAGGGTCCCGCATAAAACGTGTTCGCATAAAACGAGTCTCGATTAAAACGACCGACCTAAAATATTAATATTTAATTTTCGATCAGAACGAGTGTGATCACATAAAACGAGTCCGCCGCCAAAGTGGGGCAAATCCGAGGAGTTTTCATATAGAGCGCCGAAATATCGTACAAAACGTACGAAATATCGTACGCTTTCATATAAAACGCCAAAATATCGTACAAAATATCGTACGCTCCTGACGGAAATTTACGCTTCCAGTGAACATTGACGATATTGGGCCACCAAAATGCTGTGTTCACATAAAACGAAATCGCATAAAACGCCCTCGTTTATCGACCATAAACTCGTTTTATGTGAGACCCTACTGTATTTGGTTAAGGCGGTGTCACATGAGCTAGTTTTCCATACATTTTTACGGACAATTGTAGTCTGGCAGCTTTAAAATTTAAGCTCCGTAACACAAGCTGACCAACATGACTTTATATTGTCTTTGTCCCAGTTTTGGTTTGTCTAGTTTGCAAGTTTTACATTTTAACATAATCCATCTTCGATCTAGTTTCCGATTCCAATGCGAAAGAGCCTCAAAATAGTATGAGAAAAAACTTGCTCATTGAAAATTGCCGGAAAATGCGCTCGTGTGACACCGGCTTTAGAGAAACAAGCTGAGAGGGCTACAAGAGAAAATATGTGTGTGTATCTATGTATTGCCAAAATCTCTGATCATGAACAAACCTCTTTCAGGCCGCCCTGTCCCTCGACAACACTCGTCCTTCCTCCCAGCCCATCCTCCTCTCCCCCATACAAACTCCTATAAACTTATAATAATATCTTAAATTGGGACATCTGATTTGGCTTCAATCCTATCTTAAATTTATAATCTTGACAATTGATGCAGCCCAGTACTGGTATGCCATTATTAGAGCATAATGCCGGTATCACACGAGAGCTTTTATAGCCAACATTCGATGATCAAAACATTTCTGGCAACATTTCTGGAATATTTTGCACTGGTATCGGAAACTAGACTGGTGATAGATCAATTTAGGTGACAAAAATTATACAAATGTTGACCTCTTAAGCTACCAGACCAGTGTTAAGTATAAAAGTTAAGGGAAAGAGTGCTCGTGTGATACCGGCTTAAGACAAACACCATACCTGTTATGGATCATCAGTCAGTTGGAATATATGTACATGCTCAGATTAATATGCAGGATTCGAAACTGCATAATAAATCGTAGGCTTGTCCATATTTATTTAACTGTCTTGATAGTGTAATGCATAGTGCGCAGAATTTTGATGTGAGTATCCTGGGTTCGAGTCTTCGGTGTGCCACATGTATTTGTTGATTTCATTAATAGAGTTTAGATGTGAAGTTGGTTGGTGTAAAAAACATAATAACTGTATGTAAATATGTATGTAGGATATGTGGCGAGAATGGATGATTAAAACTGGGTGAAGAAATGCCAAACAATGAATGTGGGGGGAGCTGTGTGTAGACCTAGAAAGACACGGGATCAGGTACTGTACTTCGGTTTGATCTCGACATACGGGCAACAGATTAACTTGCTCATGTAGTAATGTACACCCTATGTGGTGGATTGTGTTCTTTTATTTCCATTTTGTTTATTTTTTAGTAAGCGTTGTTTCCACATAGCGATTTTGATAAAGTTAATTTGACTTTATATTGTCTTTGTCCCAGTTTTGGTTTGTTTAGTTTGCAAGTTTTACATTTTAACCCTTTCCGACATATGACGCGATTTTGAGCCTATTAGGGATACTTTAAAGCCTTTGTTACCATAAGGGGTATTTAGAAACCTTTAGTTTAGTTACTTCAACCTCTGCAGTTGTCTTTGAGTTAGCTGTGGGCAGAAAACTAATTTTGGAGAGGTAATTATAAGAGTGAGAGAACTCTATTTCTTATTGCTAATCTGGCAACCTCTGCGTCATATGAGCGTGAAAGGGTTAATAAGGAACCTGATGATCGAGGCAGCTCAGAACAGGGTCACTTGGAGTGCTGCCATTTAGGAAAAAAGCTTACAACCGCACTCTGGGGACGAAGCGGTCTTTAAGGGGAGATTTCCACCTGGAGGATTTTTTTCTGAACCTCTTTCTCCCTCATGTTTAGCCCCATTGCTTGTGAGATTTAAAGACGTTTGCCCCATTAGTTTGGCGATTTTAAGAACCCTCACCCCATTTCTGTCAATTTTAAGACCATTCGTGCCATTTAGGTGTCGATTTCTTCCTGGCGAGCGATAGCGAGCCTGTAATTTAAGGGGAATCGGCCTTCGGCCAGGACATATTTCTACCGAAAAATTTACAAATTTATCTTGAAAGGGGGTCAAAGGGGAGTAATTTTAAGCTCGATGGAAGTCTAGGGAATCCACTAAAAACCTCCCCTTAAGCTTGTATGTACTGTATATCTGTAGGATTACTAACTTGCTCATGTAGTAATGTACACCCTATGTGGTGGATTGTGTTCTTTTATTTATAAATTATTATTTTACTTAAGCGTTGTTTCCTCATGGCGATTTTGGTTAGTTGTTTTGTCTTTTTATTGTGTTCGTATAAGTTTTGGTTTGTTTATTTTGCAAGTTTTACATATAATATTTTACAAAGTGAAACATTCAGTATCAGTTTTGGGCTATTAGAAACACTACTGTCAAGGAAAAGAGGAAGTAAACTAAACAAAAAATGGAGATTAACAGGCTGTCAGCAAACTATTGATTTTAACTGTTACTATGATTATATTTACTAAGGCCAGACAAAAAGTGCAGAAATATAAACTCCACCCAGTATGATATTTTAAAGAAAACTTTATTGTGCAATTTGACTATAGGCATCGCCAGCAAACTTGACAATAATCTTGACCCCTCAACCCTCTCCGACATATGACGCAATTTTAAGCCTATTAGGGATACTTTAAAGCCTTTGTTACCATCAGGGGTATTTAGAAACCTTTAGTTTAGTTACTTCAACCTCTGCAGTTGTCTTTGAGTTAGCTGTGGGCAGAAAACTAATTTTGGAGAGGTAATTATAAGAGCGAGAGAACTCTATTTCTTATTGCTAATCTGGCAACCTCTGTGTCATATGTGCCTGAAAGGGTTAACTTCTTATAACTCAAAATGAATGGAAGCAATCTGGCTGACGTTTCTATCATTTGGTGTGGATATTTACATTGACATCCTCTACTTTAACGGCCCATGTTTCTGAGGCATACGTCATTGCACTTCTAACACATAAGGCATACACCTTTCCCTTCAATGGGAGAGGCATTCTTTTTATGGTCAGAATTGGCAGCAGTTCTCTGAACTTCCCCCGGCCACATCTAATTTTAGCGACAGTCGCAGCCTCTGCCCCACCACCGGCAGAGATGATATCTCCTAGGTAACAAAACTTGTCAACCAGCTCCAATGACTCATTTCCAAAATTCACAGCCACAGGATCATCACTCAACACAAGCTCGCCCTTACACACTACGCACTCAAATTTCTCGATTTCATTGGGGGTGTTTGGTGTTGTGGTAAAATTAATAAAAATAAAGATTATTAGTAGGTTCAGGGATATTTGGGGGGAGGGGCGTCGACTGACTGGGGACAGAGGTGCATGGGGGCAGTTCGTTCGTGGCCACCCCTTCGGGGATCACGGCGTCAGGCAATAGATAGATAGATAGATAGATAGGGATATTTCGTCGCGAGGTCAGTCTATATGATCTGTGCCCCATGAATATTCTTTCCTCTCACTTAAAACAGTAGCCTACCATAGTGCGGTTGGGAATATGAACATGATTAGATTAATATCCAGTATTCGAGAATGGATAATAAGTCGTAGGCGTGTGCATAAACCTTTAACCGTCCTGGTGGTGTAATGGTTAAGGTGGCAAAAATCTGTGTGTGGCAAAAATCTGTGGGATTTGAACCCAGGTTCAAATCCCGGTGGATCATATATACTTTAATTAATTTCATTGGGGGTGTTTGGTGTTGTGGTGAAATTAATAAAAATAAAGATTATCCTTCGGCAGGGGTAATTTTATTCTACAGTACTACAGTGCTTACTCCCATGGTGCACCCAACATCGAAAGATGCTACACTGAATCCAGTTAGCGCCCACACCCTTTCCACACACTGCACATAGGTATGCACCGCTCTTTTCCACATTGTCTCGTCTCAATCTACAATGCATAACCTTGGTTTTCTTAATATTGACTCTTAAACCCTTGCTCGCCATGCTCTCTCTCCATCTTTTGAATTTAGCCTCGGCATCTTGCACATTTTCAGCTATTAGAACTAAATTGTCTGCATAAAACAGTTTCCACGGGAGTCCGGATCTAAAATCTCTAGACAGTGCCTCCAGAACCATAATTAAGAGGAGGGGGCTTAACACTGAACCCTGATGAACTCCAACACGGACTGCGAACTCCTCACTCGGTACACCTTTCACCCTCACCGCAGTTCGCGAATCCTCATACATCTTCATTATTACACGCACCAGCCACTCTTCCACATCAATTTTCCTCATAGCCCACTGCACAACATCTCTAGGCATTTCTGGTGAGGCGCACCGAGGCCACTGGATCCTACCCCCTTGTAATCTCTTGAGGGAAGGTGCTGGGAATGGTCCCCGGGGTAGACTGGAGCCGGAGTTCTGGATGGGGGGGGGGATGCTCATTTTCCAGCCTAATCACCAATTATGACAAAACCTAAAGAGAAACAATGTAAGTTCGATGATCCAAAACCGCACAGGATACAGACAAAGGCCCCCCACAGTCTCAGACTTGCTAGTGTATATGTTGGTAGTTTGAATCTGCGTGCAAATGAAGTGGCTGAGATGTGTGAGAGGAGGCGAGTGGATGTCTGCTGTGCCCAGGAAACACTCTGGAAAGGGTATGGGGCATATAGGGGCATATACATACATACAGTACATACATACATACATCAAATTTTAAGACTGAGTGCTCCACACATATGTGCAGTTTCAGTCTCTTGTCCTAATGGCGGCATTCCAGGCAACCCTGTTGAGGGCTGCTTCACTTGTCAAGTTTTTGGATTTGAGATCAGCACGTATAGTCCGATCCCAGGTCTTCCTCGGTCCACCCCTTTGTGCAGCTCCCTCCACAATCACAGACCTGCATTTTTCACCCAATTTTGTTCATCCATTCTCTCTACCATCCCAGTCTACTTGTACGCATCACCTCGCTAATACTGTACTCTTTATACTTAAACGTCTCCTCAGCTCATCATTTGTTATTCTATCCTGCAGCCTGGCCCCACACATCTATCTCACCATTCTCATCTCATTACGTTCCATTCTGTTGACATCCTTTTCTTTAACGGCCCATGTTTCTAAGGCATACGTCATTGCACTCCTAACACATGAGGCATACACCTTTCCCTTCAGGGGGAGAGGCATTCTTTTCATGGTCAGAATTGGCAGCAGTTCTCTGAACTTCCCCCAGCCACATCTAATTCTAGCGACAGTGGCAGCCTCGGCCCCATCACCGGCAGAGATGGTATCTCCTAGGTAACAAAACTTGTCCACCAGCTCCAATGACTCATTTCCAAAATTCACAGCCACAGGATCATCACTACCATCAATATAATAATGTACTCAGGTGGAGTAGAGTGGAGCGCGGGGTGAGTCGCACAGGGAGATATGAAACTGGGCTGGGTGCTCCTACGCTCGCAGCGTTGATGCCGTTGCTGTACGTGAGATGAGAAACTGGCTTCTTCTCACGCCCACCATATGGCAACCAGACTAACTAGGCGGCTGCGGTTTTCACCATTCCCTCAAGGTAGCGAGACGTAAGTCATTATGATTTTTTATTTTTTATTATACGTTCAAAATAGAGTAATTACGCCTTTGATGAATTGCACATGTTTTTACTCGTATCCCCGGTTCTGAAGCTAGGTGGGAATATTTGAACGCCCGGTGGTAAAGAGTTAAGGGGTGTTTTTTCTGGACCCCCTTCTCCCTCATGTTTAGTTCCATGATATATAGACCTGCTTTGTTTGAATGTAGTAGGGACCAATAATTATGTACAGTACTGTAGGTATATACTCAGGCACGTACCATTGCTGCGGGTGGCCGACGCGAGACAAAGCCCGAACAGAAACTACATTTAAAGTTCCTATGCAGGGTATCGGAACCACTTTCGCGTTCCTTCGCCCGTTTCTGTGTCTCGTCGAGTAGGAGAATTATACAAGGGGAGGAGGATTCCTAGTCCCCTGCCCCCAGAAGGAAAAGTAGGACAGTAAAAGAGACAGACATGAAGGAAAAGTAGGACAGTAAAAGAGACAGACATGAAGGAAAAGTAGGACAGGACATGAAGGAAAGTAGGACAGTAAAAGAGACAGACATGAAGGAAAAGTAGGACAGCGAGACAGTAAAAGTAGGACAGTAAAAGAGACAGACATGAAGGAAAAGTAGGACAGCAAAAGAGACAGACATGAAGGAAAAGTAGGACAGTAAAAGAGACAGACAGAAACAGCTAAGGTTGGATAGAGGATGCCATTATTCACTCTGAATAGGACCATCCCTCACCCATAATTATGATAGTCAGTACGGTCCTGTATTTTATTTTTTTTATTTTTTTTTATTTTTGGGGCAAGAGGCTAGGAATCTTCCTCCCCTTGTAAAATTCTCCTACTCAACAAGACAGAGAAAGGGGCGATGGAACGCGAAAGTGGTCCCGTACCCCAAGAATTGGAACTTTAAATGTACTGTAGTTTCTGTTCGGGCTTTGTCTCGATTCGGCCACCCCCAGCAATGTGGTATGTGCCTTCGTACTGAATATATTCATTTTTTATTTCATAGTAATGTTTTTATTTAATGCATTATTTCCAGGGATTTTGATAAGTTCTTTTGTCTTTATAGTGTGCGGTTCCTGTTTTTGTTTGTTTGTTTTGCAAGTTTTACATTATATTTTTTTATATATATATTGTTACAGTAGAGCCTCATATTTTATAAATTTATACATATCCTTAGTCATTTATCCAAGCACTTCAGTTAATTGAAATTGTCCTAGATGAAGCAGTTAAATTTTATTGAATCATCTCTATTATGGTTTTATATATATATATATATATTTTTTTTTTTTTTTTTTTTTTTTCTTTCTTTTCAGCATAAAGCAAAGTCATAGGACCCTTATATTTATGTAAGTAAAACATCATTTATACATATGGTAACATATTTGTCTCTAAACTGCATTTAACCAACACTGTTGCAGTGGCAATTTTTCATATGATTTCTTTGATTGCATCTTATCAGTGCTTGACTGGTTTAATGTAAGGTCTCTGAAATAGACTAGGGTTGAAGTATGACATTTATTGTATGTAGTTAACCCTTACTGTACCGGCAACGTCTTTTATTATTTGATTTCAGCTACATTTAGACAATTTTATGAAGCTTAGGAGGGATATATAGTAGCTAAAAGGATGAATTAAGGTAGCCTGTAGCCTTTTAATGGGTAGATGTCCTTCCTAACCTGAATAAAATTGTCTAATAATTGCCAGAATACGATGAAAAGGACGTCGCTTGTACTGTATGGGTTAAAAAGAAAGTTACTGGACAACAATGCTCATAAACTATAACACAGTCCGCCCTCGGGTAACACGGGTATATCATACCGGCCCCAGGGAGCGTTACGCAAACACGCGTTACATAAAGCAAAGGTTAAATTGGAAAAATTCAATTTGTTCTGGCCACTCCCCCAAAGTCCCCTTTTTTGACCATTTACCACCCGATTTATCAATTTATTTGTCAGTATTATTACATTGGCAACATACCTTCATACTAGGGGTCAATAATATATCCAATTAAGACCATTGGTACTATGAAATGCCATTTATTTGACACAAAAACAATGCCACGCATCTTTAGCACAACAATAACAAACCACATTTTGTCTTGGTAGGATGGTGGGAGGCGGACGCATTTTTTGAGGCTCCGGCATATTATCATGGGCACGATTAAATATCACAGAATTTCGAATATATACTGAGCGAGCGAGGAGAGGAAGGACTAGTAAAGTGTTTGGAAGATAAATTGGTGTGGTGGAGGGGTGATATATATTGTGAAAAGAGTAGTGTAATCAACGGGTCAGCTGGAGTTGTAGTGATTATAAACAAACATGGCGGACGGAACGGCAGGAATTTCGGAGACGGAAGAAAGGTTAGGACGGTTTCGTGGGTTTAGGAGCACAGATAAGAAGGTAGAAGAGATTATTAATGTTGTGAAGGATTTGGAAAAGTGAAAGAGTGATACGGAGAAGTGGAAGGGGGCATTGGTGAGAAAATCAAGGTGTTGTGCGAACTATGTGGTGCGTCGGGTGGGGCAGGGAATAGGCTTAGTGAAGGAAGCGAATGTAGGCCTATTTCGGAAGTTAATAATAACCTAGAGATGGTACTAAAAAGGGTAGAGGAATTGGGAGCAGAGAATATGGCATTCAAGGAGCAGCTGAAGGAATACGAAGGACGATTTAAGGAAGTGAAGGAGTCAACTGCATGGACGGTGGTAGGTGAACAGAAAGTTAATGATTTGGAGGAAATTGTGAAAGAACAAAAGTAGGAAATGAATAAGACAAACAAAAGTTTTGAGAGTGCAGTCGTAGGAGTCATGAAGAACAAGGAGAGTGTCGTGAGGGAGGCCATGGACAGGGATAGAGGTGTAATCATGCATGGAGATATAGAGGTTCATATTGAATGATAATGGAGTGAGAAAAGTGAGAGATATGGAGAAAGTGAAGGAGGTCATGAAAGCTGTTGATGTAGATGGATGTGGATGGGATGGGCAGGTGGAGGAAGTCAGTTGGATAGGTAGATATAGAAGGGGGGAGATGAGAACTATAAGGGTACAGTTTAAAACCAGGGCAGTGGCAGAGACAGTGACAAATTTTAGTTGGAGACTAAACACAAATGAAGAACTGAAACATATAAGATTAAAGAAGGATTTGAGCATAGAACAAAGAAAAAAAATAAAGGAACTACAGGAAAAGGCTGATGAGGAAAATGGAAAGTTGGGTGAGGAGGATAAGAAGTTTTTCTGGAGAGTGAGGGACGGGAAATTGAAGAAGTGGTTTATATGAATAGAAGGGAGAAGGAGATCTGGGAGGGAAGAGAATGTGATAGAAGTTGTGGCAGAGGTGGAAGCGTCTCGGGGAGAGACAGGAGAAGAAGAAGCTGCAGACCCAGTACCGGAAGTGTGAGGGGGGTTGGGGGGGGGGGGGGGTAAGGCACGGACAGGAGGAGCGGATTGATGTAGCTGCTGAAGGAATGGTAGAAAGATTAAGGATTATGTTTAGCAATGTTGATGTGTTTACCCAGGACAAGAAAAGAGAACTGATATGTAGGTTGCAGGATGAAGAGGAAAAACCTGATGTCATAGCCTTCCAGGAAGTAAGACCAAAAAATGCTAGAATTGAAAGGGAACTGGTGGAGTATAGTTTGGAGGGTTTTGAGTTGTATGAGAGGAATGCTATTAGAGCAGAGGTTGGAAGAGGATGTTTATTTATGTAAGAAAAGAGCTCAAGGTAAATGAGGTGGATATGAGATAGCAGTATTGTGAGTACAGTATTTGTGTATTGAAGTAAAATCTGCAAGAGGGTCAATTCTAATTGCCTCTATATATAGAAGCCCAAATAATAGTAGGGATGATAACCTACTGAAAGCAATGGAGGAAATAGATAATAGAGAGAACAAATATAAGATTTTGATTGGCAATTTCAATTTGCCAAGGATCAACTGGGCAAACTGTACTACTCCAGCGGGACAGTGTAGCCTGGAAAACAAGTTTATAGAGAAAGAGAGATTGTTTTTTAACGCAACATATTACAGAGATGACAAGATATAGAGATGGGATGCAGGGGAGTGTACTTGATTTGATTTTTAGCAATGAGGTGGATATAGTGGAACATGTCAATGTGGATAGCGTAGTGACCATGCCTGTATAAGTTTTAGTTGCAATATTAAAACAGAGGGATAATAGAAGCAATACAAAAATATACATGTATTATTATGTATGATAGAGCAGATTATGAGCTGCTGAGAAGGTGTTTGGACATTGACTGGGGGGAATACTTGAACGGTGAAGACGCTGAAGGAATGTGGAGGAAGATTAGAGTCAAACTGGAGAATGCTATATCCAAATGTGTACCAGTAAGGGAATATAAGGATAAAACAAAATTGAGGAAAAGAACGAACCCAGAATTACCAATGAAAAGAAAGCTTTGGACATTGATAAGAAGAAAGAAACGATTGTGGGATAGACTAAAAGTGTTAAAAAAGAACAGGGGGTCTAGTATAGAAGCTAAAGAAGTGGATTTGGAACGTAGACAAATAAACAATAAAATAAGGTGGGAGACAAGGAGGGGGATGAAGGAGAGGGAGAGAGAGATTGCAAAAAACGTGAAGGATAATCCAAAAATATTCTGGAAGTACATTCAGGAAAAGTTAACAAGAAGAGTAAGTATCCCAGAACTGATAGGAGAATTGGATGATAGGAATAGAGCAGAAACTGATAAGGGGAAAGCAGAGGTGCTGGGGAAATACTTTGGGGAGGTAATAACAGTGGAGTCGGATGATGCAGTGCCTACTATTCCCATCAAACAGGCACCGGCACTAGAACTAAGAGTTTTCCCATGCTAGAATAAGAAGGGCTATAGAAAAAATGAACAGAAGTAAGTCCCCGGGACCGGATGGGATACATCCAAGAATCATAAAGGAAGGAGGTGAGATGTTAGTAGAGCCATTAAAATTTGTATTTGAAATATCTTTTAAAACAGGACAAATCCCGATGGACTGGAGAGAGGCGAACATAACAGCTATTTTTAAGAAGGGAAAGAGAAATGACCCAGGAAATTATAGACCAGTCAGTTTGACAAGTGTTGTGTGTAAACTAATGGAAACGGTAATTAGAGAAGGAATAATGGAGCATATGAAAATAATCAAATCAACTTTTCAGTGGGAGACAGTTCGGATTCTTGCCGGGGAGGTCGACGGTACTACAGCTAATTAAGGTGGTAGATGACTGGATGCAAATTCTGGAGGATGGTGATGTTATAGACGTGATATACTGTATTGCGATTTTATGAAGGCCTTCGATAAAGTCCCACATAAAAGGTTAATAGAGAAAGTTAGAAGCTATAATATAGGGGAGAAATGTGTGAAATGGATAGAAGCCTTCCTGAAAGATCGGAGACAGAGGGTACTGGTGAATGGAATAGGCTTGGGGTGGAGGGAAATTACAAGTGGGGTACCTCAGGGATCTGTGTTGGGACCACTACTGTTCGTTATATTTATCAACGACTTACCTGAAGTTATAGCTAATGGAAGTGAGATATACCTGTATGCGGATGACACTAAGCTGTATAGAAGAGTGAGGAGTAAGGAAGATGTGGGTTTGCTTCAAGGAGATGTGGAGGGCATGAAGGGATGGTCTGAACATTGGTTAATGCCTTTTCATCCAAAAAAATGCAAGTACATGCGGATTGGGACAACCAAGATAGACAAGGTAGGATACAGTATGTATGAAGCGATGGAGGAAGTTAATGCAGAAAAGGATATAGGAGTACTGATAGACAATAGTGGTGATGGGCTGGTCTATCAGAGTGATAGCTGAGCGATCTCTGCCATACCCATAGGTTACTCTGAATGTTCCTTTTACTTATATATCTTCTAGATCTCGAGTGACGGCGTCTTTTCCGTGGATTGAGCTCCCTACTGCCATCCTAAAAGTTGGCAGATTGGGAGCCAAAGCATCACATTTTTCCCTTGCCCCTCAACTTTCCCTTCATAATTGTTGAGGGGCACAGGGCCTTGGGTGGAGCTTTGGTTTCCCGGGCGTTTCCGCGCCCTCCTCAGCTCCCTGCCTTAGAGTGGCTTCGGTCACCCAGGCTTTGTTAGTGGTAAGCAGGGAGGGTTTTGTGGGGGCACTCGTTTATGGCCTTGGCCTTGCTCGGAACCTTGGGGCTGTTCGGCCAGGCAGCCTGGGGAACAACAACAAACAACTGATAGACAATAAGTTAAATTTCTCAGAACATTTAGCGGAAAAGATAAACAAAGCCAATAGAATTGTAGGGCTGATAGGGAGGACATTTGTGTCACTTGACGAAGAAATATTTAGGAATCTCTATACAGCGCTGGTTAGGCCGCACCTGGAATATGCGAACCAGGTGTGGGCTCCATATATGGTAAAGGATATAGAAGCAGTGGAGAAAGTGCAGAGGAGAGCTAGCAAGCTATTACCAACGTTGAAGAACGCGGGCTATGAGCAGAGGTTGAGGACACTGGGGCTTCCGACACTGGCATATAGGAGAAAGAGAGGGGATATGATAGAGACTTTTAAAATAGTGTCAGGAATGTATGATGAGGATGTGTGTGAAGGTATCTTCTTGATGCGGGAGGGAACAAGAACGAGAGGACACTAAGAAAATTTACAAAGAAAGAAATAGGCTTGAAATGGCAAAGAATTCATTTTGTGATATGGTAAATGAGTGGAACGCACTGCCCCAGTATGTAGTCGATTCCGAATCAATAAGGGAGTTTGAAAGTAATCTTGATAAAGCATGGGGAAGACAAGATTTGAAGTTTGATTATAAAGCAAAAATACAGAATAGTAAAAATGTTGCGTCTGCTACCGCCGCCGCCAACACCGTGAACGACCGCAGCAGTGCAAGTACTGGCACTGAGCTGGATACACAGGCCTAGTTTGCCTTTTTCCAGAGGATCTACTGTAAGAAACTGTAAGAAACTGTAAGTCTGCAAGTGAGGCAGGCGGCGGCAGCTTTGCTAAACTTGCCAACAATCTACCGCCTTCATTAGAGTTATAGTTTAATGGATTTTTCTTTGGCTTTTACTATTATAAATATTATTTGGTAAAATGAAATTCAATTCCATAGAGTATAATTATAATAACATTTTACTGCATACAGAAATAACTCGGGTTGAGACTCCCTACTGATACGGCCGACATAGCCACACAAGAACAAGTACAGTACACACACACACACACACACACAAACTGACACAAACTGACACAAAAATAACACACGATTTCGGTCACTCGGAAAATCAGCTGATGACTCTCGGCGCTTCAAATTCACTTGCATTGAAAGTATATTCGTCGCATAAGACCACCCATGGTTTTGGAGGGTTGTGGAGGCTTAGAAATGTGTCTTATACGCCGGTATATATGGGTCTGCCGAGTCTGACGTCACCGGCCGAGAGATGCCGACCAGCCGCCACCCGCCACATGCGTTACTTCTTACAGTTTCTTACAGTAGATCCTCTGGAAAAAGGCAAACTAGGCCTGTGTATCCAGCTCAGTACCAGTACTTGCACTGCTGCGGTCGTTCACGGTGTTGGCGGCGGCGGTAGCAGACGCAACATTTTTAATATTCTGTATTTTTGCTTACCTAAACAAAACCGTGCTAGATGCTGACTCGGCACATTTGGGGTACCCGTGTTAGAGCAAAACCGCGGCACCTAAAGCCGCGTTACCCGAGGGCCGATTGTATACCCTACAGTACAGGCAGTTTGAAGTTTTTATATATTTTCCTTGACAGCCTGTCTCCAGTACTGTGCCGTTTGTTTCATGCCATTGAAATTGACAATGTCCCTCTCTAGATTTATCACAGACTAATATTATTATAATTAACCCCTTCTGTACTGGCGACATTATTTTGTTTCTAGTAGCTATATTTAGACGGTTTTATTCACCTTAAGAAATACCTTACCAATAAAAAGGCGTCACATTTTATCAATTCGTCCTTTCAGCTACCATGTGTCCTAAGCTTGATAAAATTGTGCAAATGTACCGTAGCTGAAATCAAATAAATAATACATCACCGGTACAGAATGGGTTAATGGTATTGTAACTGTACTCTAATAATACTGTATTATCATTGTAGTAGTACTACAGGTATGAGCTTTATTAATGGGCGGCTGGGCTAAACTAACCTGCCTCAAAAATCAAGCTAAATAATTTACTGAAGATCTGGTAATATGGCGGTGATAAATTTGTGGCTACCCGGGGCCCCCTTGGTGATCAAGGCGCCTGGCATTAAATAAATCGTAGGCTTGTGCATAATCCTTTAAAACTGTCTTGATCGTGTGATGCATAACTGCGCGGAATTTCGGTGTGAGTATCCTAGGTTCGAGTCCTTGGAGTGCCACATGTATTCGTTGATTTCATTTATTGAGTTTAGAAGTAAAATTGGTTAGTGAAAAAATATGAATTAGGTAGATAGTACGGTAACTCATTCATCCTAATCTCTGATGCCTTGTTTTCTGTGGGAAACCCCTGCTAAAGGATGGCCATGGCAGACATGTTTCCTTTGCCTGTGATACAAAGCTCCTTCTTCTACATGGAGGGTCTTCCTTTATATCTGTTTTTTTATTTACTTTCTTCTTGTATGTCATTAATAACTTCTGTATTAGTATTATTTGTTTTAATCAGTACAGTAGTTGTAATAGTAGTACAGTAGTATATACATTACTAATCTTATATTATAATTACAGGAACAACTGCTGAAGAAGACGATTATCAAGAATTCATCACAGGTGTCCGATTATCTTTAGGAAGATGGCGACGTAAACTCCTGGATGGTGAAAACAGTCTACGAAGCAGTAAAAAGATACCGTATAGTTTAACTCTGTACGTATGTATATACTCAGGCACATACCCCATAACTGGGGGTGGCCGACTCAAGACAGAGCCCTAACATAAACAAATATATATAACACACACACACACACACACACATCTAGGTCGTACAGGAGAAGACCCAGAGACCAACGATCGCTTGGCAAACAGGCACAAAGCAGAACCACACCACAATGCCCACCCACATTACTTCCAGGTCTTTCATATATAACTCAATTTACTGTGAAGAAAAACACCATTTGTGGAGGAGCACTTTATTGATAACATTTAGAAGATAGCTTGTTCAGGTTACTAAAGTGTAAAGCCGGAATCACACGAGAGTTTTTATAGCCAACATTCGATGCTCAACATTTTTCTGGCAACATTTCTGGAATATGTTGCACTGGTATCGGAAATTAGGCTGATGGTAGATGAATTTTAATGGCAGAAATATTAGATATGTTGACCTCATAAGCTGACAGACCAGTGTTGAGGGAAAAAGCACTTGTGTGATACCGGCTTTAGTGACCTGAAGAAGCTGTCTGTGAAATGTTATCAAGAAAATGCTCCTTGAATGGTTGGTGCCACAGGCCATAGCACAGTTAGCAGAGCACTTACCTGCAAACCGAGACAGTGCTGTAGTAGATAGTGCGATCTAGCAATCTCTGGCAATTGTCCACTGAAGTTCCTGAAACATAAGGATACCCACCTTAGCCCCACTCTTGAACAGGGAGTACAGTCGCGCTAATAAGTGATGTCACGGCACCAATTATGTTTTGATCAATAATTGGTATCAGCAATATTTACACACGATTTCTTCTTTTTGAGCGAGATATACAACCATGTTCATACACTTACCCACCCTATTCAACATCTGACAAACATTAATACAGCACAAAGCAAGGTTAACGTAATGACCAGAGGTGGGCAGGTGCGCGCCATTTGGCGCTCTGCGCTCTGCGATCCGGTGCGCATTACCAATATAGAGGAGCGAGGAGCGAGGAGCGGCAAAATTCTGAAATCGGAGTGCAGGCGGGGAGCACAGCTAGAAATTCGCGCTCCTTTCTGGCGCTCCGGAGGCAATTTTTCCTGTCAACAACAGGTACAAGAACGTCATTATCGTGTACAGTCATCGTACCGTTCGTACGGTGTTACCCGAGCCTATCTGACTGTCTGATAGTCAAAAGACACTATAGACTTCAGAGACTTTTATCATTTTATGGTATCGATACTATCGGAATGTTACTTGAATGTATGGGTGGGAGGGTGGTTTGGGGGATGGTGGGGGGAAGGTAGAAGTGTAATTGACTCGTGTTACAAAATAATAAATATGAAGCCGATTGGTGAGGTAGTTTCGCCACCACAGATTTTATTTGTTTTCCTTTTCTTCGTACGGATACGCTGGAAGTGGGTTGTGGGAGGCAGTTGGGGGTGTGGTGGAGGGAAGGCATAAGGGTAAGGCACTTGTCACACAAATATGGAACCGATTGGTGCAATCGTTTCGCCGCCACAGATTTTCTTTTTTTTTCCTTGTGAGGCGACCGATAGTCAGCGAGTGGGTGGGAGGAGTGGTTTGGGGTAGTGGTGGTGCCGTGGTGGGTATGCAGAAGGGTAAGGCACATGTGGTAAAAAACTAAAAATATGAAAGCCATAGGTGCAGTCGTTTCGCTGCTACGATTTTTTTTCGGCGAGTCAGTATATAATTATATACGGACCTGGCACTGGGCGTGACAACTGACATCTGACAAGACCCTAGTCCCGGCCGTATATATATAATTATTATATATTATATACCGTCGGACCTGGCAGTTTCGGACCTAGTTTCTCAGTTTGGACAGTTTCTGTAATTCTTTATGTCATATCATAGATATCAATGGACAGTCACAATGTCACAAACTCACAATGATATCAATCATATCATATCATTGACATTTGCAATGATATCAATCATTATCATATCATTGACATTTGATTCATTGATATGACATAAAGAATAACAGAAACTGAGAAACTGAGAAACTTAAACAGTTAAACTTCAGAAAGACACCATGACTTGAGGTTTTTTGAATGTTTTGAATTCTTGGTATTTAGTGAAGTGAAAGACAAAGGACAAAGTGAAGGACAAAGGTAAATAATTAAATAACTTCTAGAAGCTGTTTTTTTTTTTTTTTTTTTTTTTTTTTTTTTTATATACCTATTTTTGGGAGCGCGGAGCGCATCGGGTCTGCTGACAAAAGGAGCGCGTGAGCGCTGCCGCATTACCTTATGTCTGATGAGCGTGGAGCGCTGCCGCATTACCGGTCCCACCGGAGCGCGCCCACCTCTGGTAATGACAGCTGGGACGTGACTTATTAGCGCGACCGTACATGGTGCTAAAAAAACGCATCATTCTGTCAACTTTTCAGACTTTATTTTTATAAACTTATACAGGTAGCCTAATCTGTTTTATTTTAGCTGATGGTAATTTCCTTTCTTTAGCAAATGATTTCTCAATACTCTTTAGACAATTGTCTCCCTTCGAAGTGGGAAGTACTGTACAAAATGCTGTACAGTAACTTGAAATATGATTAAATTAATATCCAGTATTCAATAATTGGATATTTATCGTAGGCATGTGCTGTAATTTTAACTGTATTGATAGTGTAATGGTTACAGCGTGTAAGTTCTTTATGAGAAATCCTAGTTTTGAATCCTGGGAGAATCACATGCTTTCATTAATTTAATTTGAGGGTTATTGGTGTTAAAAATAATATGACTACCGGGTATCTTTAGAAATGAGAATGCTAGTTAGTGTACTCTCATCATCATCTCCGACGCCTTGTTATCCCCAGGGAAACCCCCGCTAAAGGATGGCCATGACAGAAACGTCTCCAAGCTACTTTGTCAAGACATGCCTCCTTTGCCCATGCCACAATGCCGCTTCCACTACGTGGAAGTTTTTCTTCAATATATTTTTCCACTTTCTTTTCTCATACCATAGGTGGTCTTCCACTACTAGCTGTTCCACTCACCTGACTCCCATATATCTTTCTTGGCATTCTGTTTTCATCCATTCTCTGAACATGACCATACCACCTCAAAGTACTTCTCTTTATCCACTCAACCACTCCACAATCAATGCCTAAAGCTTGCTCTTCCATTCCAAAGGACTCGTACACTTCCCTATTACTTGGCCCATCTAGCCTATTCACACCAGCTGCCATTCTGAAAAAGCTTATCTCTACAGCTCTCAGTTTGGAGAGGTCCTCGTCACTTGCTGTCCATGTCTCATTTCCATACGAGAGGGTTGGGAGCATCACACTGTTTCTCAGTGACTTTTTAACTTCCTGACTAACCATTCTTCCTTTGAGAATACTATCAAGTTCTCCAATCACCTTTCTCCCTTGCATTTTTCTCTCTTTGATCTCACTCTCCATTTTACCATACTGTAATCTGTAAATGAGCCTGCAGATCCAATTCTGAAACCCGACAGTTGTGTTAAGTCATTAAAATATTGCTTACACATTATATATATACTGAACTAACTGTTTCAGGTGTGGTATGGTAAGACTGGAGTATCTTGGTGGATTGTCTTCCAATACTGACTGGAGATGACATACAAGTTGCCACCACCACCACTGCTGATGGGAACAAGGATTTTGAGGACTTATTTCTGATGCTGTGGAGAAGGTAATTACTGAACAATATAATGTACAATATACCCCCCTGATACTACTCTCCTTGACGCGATTGGGGGGCTTTGGGGCCGGCGACTGGAGCTTGATGGGGGATGGTTGTGGTACTTACCCTTCCTATCTCCCCTCGAGCTTTCGTCCTCAGCTTGACTAATTTTGAGTAGTTTTTCATTCCTCATTCTATGATTTTCCCCTTCTATTCTTATTCTGTCCCATTTGGCTGTCCTCGGGCAGCCTATATCTCATGTCTCCCTGGCCTGGCTAGGTAGCAGACTCCTGGCCTGATTTGTCTCTTCGGTTGCTGATGTGGCCGGACTGACTTGATTCCCTTCGGTAATGCATTTTTTGCTTCTCGATGTGATTTTTTCTACCTTCGACCTGATCTTTCATTCTTCGCCCTGATCACTTCTTGGTTGGTGTTGCGGTGTAGCAGTTCTTGCCTCATCCTTCGGCCCTGCCCTATGAGAGCTCTGATGTGGAGCTCATGTGGTCCGGCTGAACTGGTGAAATGGCGAGAAATGTCTGCGTGTCTTCACCTTCCTCGATTTGTTCCCCTACTTCCCTTCCCGATCTATCTTGACTCGTTTAGTTATATATCTTGATCGAATCCTTCGGGCCAGCCCTATGGGAGTTCTTTTGTAGAGCTCAGTGTTCTGGTTAAACTAATATTAAAAAAAATAATAATAAAAAAAAATAAAAAAATAAAAAAATAATAAAAAATGTACAATATAAATGCATCAACAATACAATTAGAAATAATAAAAGTTAATTAGAGCTTATAGTATTGGGGACAGGGGGCTATAGTATATTCGCTGTAAGTAGGCGAGTAATCATGACCTCTAAATTCTGTAACTCAAAAACGACTAGAGTAATCGAGCTAATATTTCTACCATTTGGGAAAAGTCGGTCAAGGAATAGATGTGGAAATTTACAGCCAATTTGCTCTAGCTTTTTTTGAGTTACAGAGGGTAGAAGTCATGATTTCTTGCCTACTTACAGCGAATAGACTATAGGTATCCTCCTCCCCTTGTAAAACTCACCTACTAGACGAGACAGAGTACGGGGCGAGGGAACATGAAAGTGGTCCCGGACCCTAAAAATTGGAACTTTAAATTTTGTTTCTGTTCGGGCTCTGTCTCAAGTTGGCCAACCCCAGCTATAGGGTATGTGCCTGAGTATATACCTACATACATATATAGTATTTATGTATTAGTTTATTATGATGACAAAGACGTGACTGATTGATCCGTAGCTGATGATATTTATTCAATAATTTAACTTTTTACATTGTTGTCATCCAGAAGTTAATTGAATTTTCATCAACAGGTTGGCAGCCATGGAGTGATGACAGTTTATAATGAATAAAACACTCCAAGTTGAAAATTTAGGTACGTTGTATGCTATACAGTATATACAGTACAGTGGTCCCTCTCATTTAGCGAATTCATTAGTCTAGCCAAACCATCGCCAAAAGTGAATTTCGCCAAACACGAATAGTACTTTAAATGGGAAAATTATCCATTAGTCTTTGACGAGGCCCGAGTTCACCCTTTTGGGCCTTTTCAAACCGCCCGCCATGCGCATCGTCGATCGCCGACACACTCGGCGGCGTCTGCTTACTCTGTTTTTGCTAGAAGACATAGGCCTAGCCTATATATCTCCACAAAGAATTGACCTAACCTAGGTTAGATGTATATCAGGCAGCAGAATTCATTGTTATCTTGTGAATAGTCTTATTGATAAGGAATAACCACATAACCTTAGCAACAAGTTGCTAAGTCACTAGCTAGCCAGACCAAGAAATGGTCTAGCTTAGATATACTGTATATCAAGAGGCATAAATCACTTTTACCTTGTGAATGGTGAAGACTAGAATTTTCTATACCAACTGCTTTTCGATTGAGCAAAATAATGAAATTGGTTTTGGATCCGTGGTCACTTCTTTGATTAATTATATTTATCGATTGGGCCCATGAGTCAGCTGATGCGTGTGTGTGTGTTTGTGTGTCGCAGACTGTTCGGCACAATAAACAAAGCAAAACACAAGAGATATGAGGTTCACAAATCGGTTTGGTCAAGATTACTCTGTTAATATAAGTTTATGAAATATACCTGGGATATTTTCGCTATCCAAGCAGCTCACTTAGAGTTTTGTGAATAGGCCTAAGCCTATCTATAGCCTAGCCTCGACCTAAGAGTAACTCTCAATACGGCGCTCTACTGTAGCCTACATGAAACATTAACAGCAATGGAAAAGACAATAGATAATAGATAACAGATTTTATTTACCATGAATTATTTAGAGTTAGGCCTGGTGAGACTAGCTTGCGGGCGGCACATTCTGGGCCGACGCCATTCCGTGACGTCAGCATTCTCGCCAAAAGTGCATTTGAAGCGCCAAATTCGGATTCTGGTACCATATCCAACCTATCGCCAATACTGTGTTTCGCCAAGCTGAAATCCGCTAAACGCGAGGGACCACTGTATATAGCCTATATTTTTTTATTTTTTGTTTTCCCCCGTTTGGACTCTGTCTAGTCTGTCTAGAGTCAGCCACCCCAGCTATGGGGTATTGTGCCTGAGTATATAAAAGATTAAAATTTTAATTTAGCCTGCTCATACATCTTACTGGTTGTAGTTAAATATTATTTTTATGATGAATATTTACTTTTTTCCGTGAATCAAATGATCCTGCAGATCCAATTCTGAAACTCAAAAGTTGTGTTAAGTCATTAACATATTGCTTACACATTATAAATATACTGTACTTACTGTTTCAGGTGTGGCATGGAGGTAAACACGAGGAAGAAGGGGGACCATAAAAACCGGCCCAGCTCCCCTCAAGCTGGCATACAAGTTGCCACCACCACCACTGCTAATGGGAACAAGGATGGATGTTGAGGACTGCTTTCTGGAAGGTAATTACTAAACTGTATAAGGTACAATATCAATGCATCAAACATACAATGAATTAGAAAGGCAAGATCCTGTGTAGCAGGCAGAACTGTTTTTTAGATGCCTATTTACTAAGAAACATTGAACAATATCTTTAACCTAACCAAAACCTAACCTAATCTAGTAAATTTGTGGACTATTTATGAATGTAAAATGTAAAAATATATTGTAACATTACCAAATTTTTTGAGATATAAGCACAGGTCTCCCCGCTACATAAGGTTACCGTTATACAATTATTATGTTCCTTCCAACAACCAACTATACTCCTAAAATCGATTAATGAAATTTACAAACACATGTGGCAGTCCGTGGATTCGAACCCAGGATGCTCACACCGAAAATCAACACCTTATGCATCGCACCACGAAGACAGTTAAAGGATGGTGGACACTGCCTACGATTTATTATGCAACTTCGAATCCTGCATATCAATATAAACATTGAAATAGTAGAAGTGAATTAGTGCCTATAGTATTTATTTATCCTCTTCTGTACCGCAACGCCTTTTTAATTTCATTCTAGCTACCGGTAGATTTAGACGATATTGTATAGTTTAAGAAGGATCTGTGGTTGTCAAAAGGGATAGGTGAGATAGTTCGAAGCCTGTTAATTGTTGGAGGCCCTTTTGAAACTGAATAAAATCATCTAATAGCAGCCATAATGAAGTTAAAAGGACGTCGCCGGTACAGAAGGGGCTATTAGTTATGATGACAAAGTGATCCCCCAACACAAACACGTGACTGATTGATCCATAGCTGATATTTCTTTATTAATTTAAGTTCTTGCATTGTTGACATCCAGACGTTAATTAAACTTTGATCAACAGGTTGGCAGTAATGGAGTGGTACCAGTTTATGATGGATAAAACACTCCAAGGTGAAAATTTAGGTACGTTGTATGCAGTACAGTACATGTATTTGTTTAACCGGAAAATGCGATAGGCCCGTTTATTATAGTTTCACCAGTGCTAAAGTTTTAGATTCAATTCGGACAGAAGGTACTTAACTGAAAATTAAACACAGTGGATGCTTGGTGATGGTGAAAAGCCCCCAGATGATACCTTCCTCATATTCATCATCATCAATCTAATGCATCGCTTCCAGAGGAAGTGCCCCAAAAGGGATGGCCATGGCAGAAACTGCCTTCAGGTACCAAGACATGCCCCCACTGACCCACTCCACAGTGCCTTTTCCACTAAGTGGATTATGACTATTAACACTGAAGGAGCAGACCCAGAGCAGTCCCTTACCCGGATGGCAGTTCCACCACTGTTGTTGTTGTCGTTCCCCAAGCTGCCTGCCCGAACAGCCACTGTTTTGCTATTTTATTTACCCCAGTGGGGCCCTGGCTGGAAGCATACCAAGCACAGGAATTTTCTGAAGATAGGAACCAGTGGTCCTCTGCTCCAGATTCCAGTCATAAAACTATATTGTCCCGATTTGACAGCCTGGAGTGGAGACAACTATTTATCACTAGCCCATCCAATGTTTGGAGTCTTATGAAATTTTTTGTTTAATTATTGAGTACATTGTTTTTACCCATTTTGAGCAAGATATTTTTTAGTTTACCTCTGTCTTTGAAATTATAGTAGTCCTGATGACAAAGTGATCCCCCAACACGAACATGTGACTGATTGATCCGTAGCTGATGATATATTCTAACATACCGTATATACTGTACTGTACTTGTTCCCATAATGCAGTTAAAGGACTCAAGTTTATACTTTCATTGACAGGTTGGCAGAAGTGGAATAATCACTTGAGGATGGTTGAGCAAGATACCAGTAACTTTGAGGTAAGTTGATTTTATCTTGTTAACAATTTGTTAGTTTCTGTGGTAGATTGTGTTCTTTAATTATTATGTTACCTCCACCAACCGACTTTACTCCTAAACTCAATTAATGAAATCAACAAATACATGTGGCAGTCCAGGGATTCGAACCTAGGATGCTCACACCGAAATTCAGTACATTCAAAATATTATTTTATTAAGCGTAATTTCCACATTGATTTTGATCAGTTTTTTTGCCTTTATCTTGTGTCGTCCCAGTTTTGGTTTGTTTATTTTGCAAGTTTTACATTATAAATACAGTATTGTATGATGACCAAGTGTATATTGAAATTAGATATACTGTAGATAGTATAACTGATTTGGCTTTACTTTAGTAGATACATTTTGCAGTGGACTACATACATACTTTGATAGTCATGACCTAGTGATCCCCCAGCATGACTAAGTGACTGATTGATCCATATCTGATTAGATTTATTTATCATTTAAGACTATTTTTACTATAAAAAAGCTACATTTATACTTCTATTTTACAGTTTGACTAGAGGGAGTGGCTTGCAGAAGAGAATGGAAAACCACTCGCATATACTGGTAAGTTGCATTATGTATTATTAAGAATCCATGTATGTATATACTCAGGCTCATACCCCATAGCTGGAGGTGGCCGGCACGAGACAGAGCCCGAACAGGGATAAAGAAAAAAAAAAAAAAACACACACACACACACACAGAAATAACATTACACATCTAGGTTGCCCAGGAGAAGACCCAGAGACCTTGGCCCATTTGGGTTCTCCAACAAAAGATTCCTAGACCTCCCGGAGAGGTTCCAGTCTCAGCAGGCAGACATGCAGCAACAAGATTATGTAATGTCACCGTGGATGTTTAATGTATTTACGAATGGTGTGCTGAGGGACATAAAAATGAGAACTGCGGGTAGATGATTGGGTTTGGGAAAGAATGGTTGGGATTTGGAGTTGAATCTATTGCTGTTTGCTGATGACACAGCATTGGTGGCGAATTCTGTGAAGCTGAGAACTTCTAATGTAAAACTTACAAACCAAAACAGGGACGACATGATATAAAGACAAAAGAACTTGTCAAAATCGCGATGTGGAAATAACGCTTTAGTAAAATATGATTTTGAAATAATCGAACACAAAACCACCACATTACAATGAAGTGTTCAGTTATACTTGACCCATTCTGTACCGCAGCATCTTTTTAATATTATTCTAGCTATATTTAGACAATTTTGTGCAGCTTAAGAAGGATCTGTGGTAGTAAAAAAGTTTAAGTGATCGAAACCTGTTATTTGCTGGAGGCCCTTTTTAAACAGAATAAAATTAAAAAGGCGTCTCCGGTACAGAGGTTGTGGTCGATCAAGTCTCCTCTGTTGTCGTCGATGAGGGAGTCGCCCCACAAGTAGAGAATGGTACAGGTCTCCCTCACTATCCGATATCATTATAGGTTTTTAGGTGTTTGGGTTTTGGCTGGTTCGAGAACGCCTACCCATTTATATTAGGGTTCGCTATAGGATTTTTTCCATATAAGATCGGGTTTTAAGGAACGTAACCCATCGTAAATCGAGGGACACTTGTAACTTAAATGTTAGATGATAACACTATTATAATGTACAGTATAATTTGCAAAACAAACAAACCAAAACAGAAAGTGCACAATATAAATTCATATCACCAACCCACCAATTAACTTACAAATAAACCTAATTAATGAAACGATGAATACATGTGGTACTCCATGGATTTGAACCTAGGATACTTGCACCAAAATTCTGTGCACTAATCATTACACTATCACGACCGTTAAAGGTTTATGCACAAGCCTACGATATACAACCCAAAAGAACCCATCAAAATCACCATGCGGAAAGAACGCATTGAAGATTTAGCAAAATTATAATAAAAAACATTTAAAGTTTATAGCTTATTATAATAAGTAACACCCCGTTCTTTCATAGCCACCTCCTTTGGGATCAAGGCGTCTGGCAATGAATATCATAATTACTTTTACCAGTATAAGCTGTACACCCCTATCTTGTCAAATAGAATGAATTAAACTTGCTACGGTAGTCATTTTGCTATATGACAAATGTGGGATATTCCCACTTTAAAATCCTTACATTTTAAAAATAGTAAGAGAAATCTACAGACCAAGTGCGCTCTGCATGTAGGGACCAACGTGTAGAGGGCTTAAGATAAAAATAGTTAAGATAATATACTGTAGATGATGAAACTTTTTATATTTGGTGAATAATATGATCCTGCAAATCCAATTCTGAACATTTTACTGTGTACCCTATATAGAAATAAGTTAGTGGTTATCGGGATGATGTTGATGTTATACTTGTTTTTCAGGTGGTAATAACTGCCCTGACTGATGTAGATGGTGTGGCCGACTCAAGACAGAGCCCGAATAGGGACAACACAACACAACAGAAAACAATGAACACACAAAACACAAATTCACACACACCTAGGTCACCCAGGAGAAGACCCAGAGACCAGGGATCACCAAGGTCCATACATACATAAATTTAAAGACCAAACGCTCCACACTAAGCGCGGTTCTGGTCTCACGTCCTAATGGCGGCGCTCCAGGCAGCCCTGTTAAGAGCTGCCTCACTTGTAGGTTCTTTGATTTAAGATAAGACTAATGAATTAGTTTAATTTGTATGCTATGACATGATAGCTTAATGAGGTAATGCTTGGTTTTTATGGTCGCCTTCTCCCTCGTGTTTAGCACCATTAGTTTTAGATTTGAAGACGTTCGGCCCTTTAGTTTGGCGATTTTAAGACCTTTAGCTCCTTTTCGTTGTGTAAATACAGCTAGAAAAAATATAACTAGCATCGCTGGTACTCAAAGGGTTAACATAAAACTTTAAAGCTAACTCAAAAGTTACTGTCCAAATTAATATAACGAACTCATTAAAATTAAAAACTATCGGTTTAATGTTATTTTAATACCTCAGATTTTGTTGATACATTTGAAGATATTACCCATAATACTAGGTTAGGTTAGGTAAGGTTGTTAGGTTAGGCTAATGTCATTTCAAATCACTATTGGGGAGCGAGCGTGTCTCAACATCGATCGATATGCTCTAAAGATCATAAGAAAATTTGTTTTAACCCTCGGCAAAACCTAATAAAAAAGTATGGTACAGTAAACCCTCGCTATCTCGGACCTCTAGAAGTCGGAAACCTGCACTTCTCGGACTGGCATCGGCCTCTCGGAAAGTTCGCCGTATATCTCGGAAAATTCCGAGATGTAAGGGGAAAACTCCGAGGGCCCACATGGTCTGTCGGACAGGTGTCATATATCTCGGAAAATTCCGAGATCTAAGGGCAAATCCCGAGATCTAAGGCTACAGTGAGGTGGAGAAGGACAGTGAAATGGAGAAGGAAAGTGATATTTATAATATATGTCTGCTGGATACTGTACAGGTACTGTAATTTATCTTGAATCTACGTTGTTATTCATAGGGAAGTCTCTGATGGCTCGGACTCCCTCTTCCAATTCGGACATTTTCCTCTCCTAAGTCGGACTTCGGACATCTCGGAAAATCGGACATTTCGGACTGGGTCTCCCCCCAATTAGTCCGAGATAGCGAGGGTTTACTGTACTAAAATGTCTTTTTCGTAACAAGGTTGTCAATACGGTACTTTCAGTCATCGATAGCTCTAAAGATCATATGAAAATGTGTTAAACCCTCAGAAAAACCTAATATAAAAGTATGGTACTAAAATTTAATTTTCGTAACAAGGTTGTCAATACGGTACTTTCCCGTTATCAATGTACAATCAAGCTGAAGATTGCAGAGTAAACACCATAGACTTCATCGACTTTTCTTTCACCTTCGTATAATCGACAGCCAATTTTTTTATTAAGGGATTATTACTCAACCAGCGGGGGTGTGGGGGCGGCAGCCCCCACCCATAATACTAGGTTAGGTTAGGTAAGGTTGTTCGGTTAGGCTAATGTCTTTTCAAATCACTATCGGGGAGCGAGCGTGTCTCAACATCGATCGATAGGCCTAATGGGGAAAATAGGTTTTCCCGAGATTTCTAATTACTGTAATTACACAACATATTGATGACCAATTTTGTTTATAAAAAACACTCGGAAAATTTGTGGTATTAAAATAACATTTTTCCAAACTATCAAAATGACATCACACTAAACAAAATCTTTATGTGGAAAAACGCTTTTAAATTTATTGGAAATTTAACTTTGATTTTTTTTTTTTTTTTTTAATTCCACATATCTGTACACCACTACCATGTAATCATGTAATTAGGACCTCGGCATTATCAACAACAAGTTACTGTGCCACTGACAGCTTTGTCTTGATAGTGTAATTGTTATGCCAGGTTTTTACTGGGGTTTGATTGGTTTGATTAAGTGGGTTCTTCCTAACTGGAGAAGTCAATATTGTTTTACCACAGACACAGAAAGAAAATAGAGTATAATTATCACAAGACGTGCATTCATATTCCATTTATTGGCACAAGAATATCGCATACGTAAGGCTAGAACAAAATGGTCAAGAACAACAATTATAGATGCACGAACGAGGCTTCACTATGTCTGACTCGTAAGACTGGATTATTCTATGTAATATCTAAGTGAGTATGGGGGACCGCTTTCTAATTGAAAGATTACACTTGTCCTGTATTTATTTCAGAGATAAGAATAGCACTCCTTTCAATCGAGGATTTACACTTGTGCCTAGAAAGGCTACGTAGTAATTATATATGTGAACTTTTGGTTTTTACCTGCGTAGAGTTATTCTGGATTGGAAGCTGAACGTAATTATATTCTCTGTGTTAATTCACTATGGTGCTTACGCATAAGTTAACTTGAATTTATTTGTTATTTGTTTTACCAGAATTATTATCAGTACTTCCCTGATTTATTTGGGTTTCACTAGTACTGTACTTCCTTTCTCTCGCTTTTGCATAAGCTCGTAGTATCCGATGTTTCTAGAATACTTCTTTATATATACCCGGTAGATATATTTTGACTACTTTCCACTTTTTGATCTTTGTATACTCTTTCTCTGAGAAGACAGTAAGTATATATTCTTTCCACAGTTAGATCCTCTATAACTTGTAGGTATAACAACTTCACTTTAGATGTGTAGAATAAGTAATCCAATCTTCGGTAGATGCGTTGGCCGTGGGGGGGTTGTCCTGTCGTAACTGGGTTAGCACAGTTTTACTAGAGTTCTTGAATTGGGACCTTGAATACTATCTACCTAGCCATCGCAAAGGTAAAATAGAATCGAGTTAACGCAGGAGTGAACTCCTGACTACTCTGGTCTTTGAAAGAACTTAGATGCAGAACTGAGGGTTGATGAGTTTCTTGCGGTTTGGTCTATCCCGGATAAAGCTACTATCCCTTCGGTAGCGTACTTATATCCACAATAGCGCCGGGGTTGGGGTAGGGGAGGATATTAGTTAGCTTCCTTCAAAGAGTCTAATAAACCAGCCTTGTTGATACCCACTTCAAACAATTATTATTGGCGAGTGACTTCAGTATCGCAATTGTTTTTCCGTCCATCGACCACAAGAACAATTCTTCAACTGAGCCCTCAATCTTCAAGCTGTCCTTACGCCCATTGACCACAAGAAACAGCTCTAAATTGAGATACTTAAATGAAAATCGGCGGGAGTATATATCTCCCTTTTTACCTTGCCAGGTCGGTGGAGTGATTAGGTGACAGAAAGGCAGCCGGTATCTTGTGGTGATTAATTCCCTGTGGCTTTGAGTGGGGGTGGGCTGTCTGGACCCTACTTCTCGGCTTCCTTTGTCCCGGAGGTGGCGCGGGGGTGGGCAACGAGGGCGAGGGTAGGTACGGTTTTTATGGCGCCATTCTTGGTGTCGCCTGTCTTTCTCGCTTCTTTCCTTTCTTGGTGCTTTGGCATTGTCTCGGTTGATGACTATGTCCTTTCCTGGTGTTGGAGGACAGTCCCTCTTGTAGGTAATGGTTCGAGCAAGTTTGTCTGGGCTGGGGGTTGTGCCCTTGTTGAGTTGAGGGTTAGTGGGAGAATTTCGTCTTTTCTATTTCTTGCTTTTATTTTCCTGGACTTTGGAGTTGTTGATGGTGATGAGGAAGTCCTCTTCTGTTGTTAGAGGACGTGTCATATTGATGGTAGCAATTAGTTTTCCGGGTTTGTAGGATATATCATTGTTGGTACAGGGAGGCGACCTCGAGTTGTTTTTCCCCTGGCAGTGTGGTAGGAAGCTCCGCCTACGATGCGTCTCCTGGCGGTGTGGCGGGAAGCTCAGCCATGTCCTTTCGTTCCCGGCTCTTTCCTCTACTCGGTCACTGTTTCCCATTCTTCCACTGTGGAAAGGAAAGGCCTGTGGCGGGGGGAGGGAAAACTGTTCGGGGTGGGCACCTGAATGCTTGGTTAACAGTTTCCCTGTTATTTCACTTATGGTGATGGATAAGTTGTTCCTTGGTGTTGGGGGACATGTCATCCCGATGGTAGTATCTTGGGTGCCTTTTGTTGGGCTAGGAGTTGTTACCTTGTGGCCTTGAGATTTGGTGGTCATAGGAGCAAAATTGTTTGGTGGTGGTGCTTACTTTTCCATTATTTCAGTAAAAGGTTAGTGCTCGGAATTTCGGTGCGAGTATCTTAAGTTTCAATCCTTGGAGTACCACATGTATTAATTAATTAGGCGTATTTGTAAGTTAATTGGTGGGTTGGTGATATGATTTTTTTTTCTTTTTTCTATGTGATTGAGGGAGGCAAAAGGCAGAATTGCCTATAGCGAGTGCCTCCCCCATAGTTGAAAGAGTAACAGGGCCAAAATCAAGGGACGATCGAGCCAAAATGCCTGGACACACGGAGTTTGAAGCAATTTAAGTCATAGGAAGAGGGAAAGACTGATTCTGGGAGAGAGTACCAGAGCTCAGCTGTTGAGTAGAAGAAAGTTTGAGAGTTGCACAGAGTAGGGGTGGGATTGAGTTGCAAGACGGGTACCACGTGCCCTACGTAAAGGAGGTGGTATGCACTGGGAAAGCTCTGAGGAACACTGATTATTATAGTAGCGATAGAATAGCGAGAGAGATGCAACATTGCGGCGGAATGAGAGAGATTGCAGAGAGATGGTGTGTGGACGGGAGTTAATGAAACGAAAGGCCTTCCTTTCAACTTTGTCTAGGAGAGCGGTGTGAGAGGAACCTCCCCACACATGTGAACAATACTCAATACAAGGATGCACTATGCCCCTGTACAGAGCAAGAAGCTGTGTTTGGGAAAAGAACCCCCTAAGGCGGTTGAGCACACCCAGCTTCTGGGAGGCTGCCTTAGCAAGACTGGTAATATGGTCCTTCCAAATGAGAGCAGAAGAAAAAAAGAGACACCAAGAATATTGAGAGAAGATGAAGGGTTGATTGTTGAAGAGTAAGGGATAGTCCGCTGGGAGATCCTGACGGGTAGATAGATGGAGAAATTGGGTTTTGGAAGCATTAAAGGTAACAAGGTTTTCTCTGCCCCAATTGAAGATAGTATTTAGATCAGAATTTAAGAGTTCTATGGCTTCATTATGTTTGTCGTTAAGGGATTGCTGGCTGGGGCGTTCTGAAAAACTAATGGAGTAGTGTAAGGTTGAGTTTTTTTTATTAAGGTGACAGTTACAAAGTGGTGTACAATCTATCTTATTCTAGTTACATTGTAGTTTATCTTATTGTACCAGTACCTCCCTACAATCAACCTAGTTGTTCCCCAATTCGTCCCTCCGCCACGACCATTTCAAAGTCCAAGTCTCTCACTCTTGCCCTCTATAGCGGGGAGGACCTTGTACCCCCGAGACATAGGAGTGCAGACCTGAGAAGAGAGAAAGAGAGCCGGCATCTCATCCAAGTTATGACTTGGCTTCTATGCTGGCGCTTTTTCTCCGATATTTGTTCAGCTATTCTGGCATAGAAGACACTTGCAGAAAGTCCCATACCCAGTGTAAGGTTGAGTTGTCTGCGTATGAATGGATGGGAATTAAGGTACAGTTAAGATAATTTATAAAAGTTAGAAAGAGAATAGGAGATAGGACAGAGCCCTGAGGAACACCAGAGTTTATAGGGTGATGAAATGAACAATGGCCATCCACAACCACGGCTATGGAATGGCCGGAAAGGAAATTAGAGACAAAGGCACAGATGGAGGGATAGAAACCGAAGGAGGGTAGTTTAGAAATTAAAGATTTGTGCCAGACTCTATCGAAAGCTTTCGATATGTCAAGTGCAATAGAAAAAGTCTCGCCAAATTATTGTCTTTTAAGACTATTCCAAGTAGTCTCCTAGAAAATTAAACTAAAACATGCCTCATCTGATTGAGAAGGTAATTAAATGCTAAACAAAATTGTCGTGAGAGGATGAAAATTTAAGAAATTTGACATGTATATTTGGTTCATTTAATATCCTATGCTTGCATGTGTGGTTTTTAATAATAGAAGATACGAACTTCCTTCTGTGAAATTTAATATTAATTGGATAAGAAATATGCGGTTTTGTGTCAAGCATACAATTGAGCATAATCTGAATCGTAAAAGTATACGCGAGCTGCTTGATATGTTTGGGGTGACTTGTAGACAGATTGAGGAATGAAGAGATACATAGTGGGGCAGCAGGAACATTTGTCGGCAAGAGTGAACAGAAGGGTGCTGGTATGGTCATGTTCAGCAAATGGAAGATAAAAAGCTTCCAAGAGAATGTGAGTCAGATACAAGGGGAGGTAGAGGGGAAGGAATACTTCCATTGAGAAAATGTGTAGTACAATTGTTGGAAGACCGGAATGACTATAGATACAAATTGCAGTTTCTTTATTCATACATAATTTAGTTAAATTTACCAGGAGGTCCCAAACTGACAAATTCCTTGAGTATGACGATAGTGCATAGTTATGTGCGATTAGTTTGCTTGAGAACCAAATTAACTTGCTCATGTAGTGATGTACACCCTATGTGGTGGTTGTGTTATTTTATTAAGCGTTATTTTCATAGCGATTTTGATTAGTTCCTTTGTGCATTTATCTTGTCGTCCCAATTTTATTTTACATTATAATATAAACATGCATACAAGGTAACACCTACTAGTATAAAATTATAATAATCTTAATTAATGATAGTGGTGATACGGAAAATACAAATTAGTGGTACTAGCAATAGAGAACATTGAAGTGGAGATACCAGTATTAGTTAGTGACCTGATGCTATCTGCGAAACGTCAATAAAGTACTCTAACTCCGATGGGTTTTTTTATCCAATCTAGAACATATGCAGTACCAGTATTACCAAACTTGTAATGGGTATATTAGTGTAAAGAGTTAGTCAATGGCATCAATCTGTTACTATAAGTTTATATTCCAGACAGACTATTAAAAAGTTCCACAATACTCCTTCCACATGTTTAAAATAGATTTCCTAATTACACACCATTGGTAGGCCTAGACTTCTACCAATTCAGGACCTTTCTCATGTTCAGGCAACTATAGCTTTATCCAAACCTCAAACTACTGCTTAGTCCACGCCACATTCATTGCCCAGATTATAGTTTTCCAATCAAGTCTGTTCACACTAGTGAACAGTTCCAAAAATAATCTTTTCCGCAGCTCTGATGAATTCTACTTTCTGCAATTTAGAGAATAAAAAGATTTTAATTAAATTACCTTGGCCAAGGTAATAGTTATAAAACTTCTGAATAAAATGAGTTACTGCATTTTGGATAGTTTGAATTTCCCGCTATCACGGGACTATTTCGGAGGATCCACAAGTTTTCTATAATTGCGTGGACTCTTGGATAATCTGTTTACTCAAAGACTTACTTCAGTTTATATGATTAAGTAAAGAGGGAATGAACCCTTTTAACAAAATTAGTATACATTTTTCGACCAGAAGCTAATATACCCCTCCACTGTCAAGACTTGCTTCATTGACCTCCAGTTAACATTACCCATGCCAGGCCCGGACATTAACCCTTCCTATCGAAGACTGAATCCTTCGAAACTACGCCAGGATCCTAAGATAGCCAAGTCATTGATATAGATGGCTATGTATACAAGGATTAGTTAGGGCTTCGGATAGATAAGCCATCATTGGTTGAGAACCATAGTAACTTTTATTAGACCCATGCCATAAGGTAGGCTATCAACTATTTTGGACCATTTACGAGCCTCGCTACAACTAGCAGCGCAATCTTAATGGGTAATGGCAAACAAAACATTAACAATTGTTCTCATAGGTTTAAACTTCCGGAAAATAACTGGGAATAAACACTAGGATCTTATTTTCACTTATGTCCGCCGCCGCACTCTTGTTGTGAACCTCGCTGCCCTCTCGTTGCATTTCCCATTTGTTTTTGGTTTTGTTTTTGGCTTTTTGCACAGTTACCCAACCAGCGGGGATGTGGGGGCGGTAGCCCCCACCCATAATCTTGGGTAGGGAAGGTAATTTTGTTGAGTTAGGCTAAAGTCTTTTCAAAGTTTACTAAATTTTTATAAAGAGTCATTAGGCTTTTCACTCTACCCCAACTGAATTTCTACTGGCAGCCCCACCCATAAAATACTAGGATAGGTAAAGTTAGGCTAATTTTTCAAAGTTTAGCATTTTTAGAACATAGGCTAGGCTATTGCCCATTCCATCCCATGAAATCCGATCTAACAGTCTTCAAAAAGTTAAAAAATTGTTTTAAGAGGCTAAAAGTCACTAACCAAACTACTAAACCAACAGTTGGTCACAATTGCAATGCAGTACATTTGCTTTTTAACTAAATTTCCCTATTCTTCATAGCCCTTCCCACTATCGGGGGCAATGTTTAGGCTAGCAACTAGTTTATTTTGGATAATGGGTAGCCTAAATACTAATTTCCATGAATTAGATAAAGCTTAAAACCCATAACTAAATCCAAAAAATAAAATTACTATAAAATAGCAGTAGAGTTTAAAATATTGACAATTATAGTTTAACATTAAATATTGACCATTATGAATTATAGTTTAACATAATATACGAAAATTGTTGTCTGCAGAAAGCCGATCGGCCCCACAAGGCAGATACCATAAAATTATAAAGAACGTTATACTAATTAACCAAAACTCTTTATATTATATGTGCACCAATTTTAGTTTTATGTATAGGGTAGTTGGTCCAATTTGCTTGGCTGCCATTTTAGTAGTTTGTTATATAGGCTACCAGGCCCATTTGAATCATTATTTTATATATTTTTATATAAAATTCCACACTCTAGGTAAGTCAATACTAAAGTATATTTGAATTTTTATTTGCATAACATTTTAGTACAGAACAAAATTTCATAATTCCAAAAAAAAAAAAGTGGTTTAAGATTCCAATGTTATGATTCCGTAGACCCAGGGCTGGAGTAGGCTACCACGGGCTGAACAAGTTTAATGGGCTAGGTTCATTCAGCAAAACCATGAACATTACCTTAAGAACATTGGCGATGGGCTGGTCTATCAGAGTGAGACCTGAGCGATCTCTGCCATACCCATAGCTTACTCTGACTGTTCCTTTTACTTATATATTTTCTAAATCTCAAGTGACGGCGTCTCTTCCGTGGATTGACCTCCCAATCTACCAAGATTGGAAGCTAAAGCGTCACATTATTCCTTTGCCCCTCAACTTTCTCTTCATAATTGCTGTGGGGCACAGGGCCCTGGGTGGGGCTTTGGTTTCCCGGGCGTTTACGCACCCTCTCAGCTCCCCGCCATGGAGTGGCTTCGGTCACCCAGGCTTTATTGTGGTCGGCAGGGAGGGTTCTGTGGGGGCGCTCGTTTATGGCCTTGGCCTTACTCGGGGCCTTGGGGCTGTTCGGCCAGGCAGCTTGGGGAACAACAACAACAACATTACCTTAAGAGAAAACATTTTCAGTAAACTAATTCCAAACCATATACAGTTATAAACTAATACAATAATAAACCTACAGGCCTATGGACCTTAAACTTCTAGCATTAATTTTAAAAGTTTAAAGTAAACTTAAACTTAAAAAAAAAAAAAAAAAATCCGTTAAGGTAAGCACATAACAGTCTTTAGTTTAACATCTGATGAAATTTAAAGCTTTAGTTCCCAAGAAAACACCCACAAATTTAACACAAACTACTTGAAAATTCAGTAAAATTATGGTAAAGGGAAACGGTTTAATTTAAATTATAAATAACCTACATTCTACAAGAAACAAATCAACCAATTTAAAGAAAATCGATATAGTTCTACCAATTAGTGAAACAAATTTAAGTTAATTTAATAACAAATAGCTAACCAGGATTACAATCAAACTAATAACCTTCACAAAGTTCACAGTACCTGGATGATATAGCAGAGGTGATGGTGTTCCTTATTGTATGGTGTCCAAGTCTCGACTGATAATTTCGCAAAATTCTCTCCGTATTTATACCCCTCCTGAACGAAATTGAGGTCTCATACATTGTGGAAAATAAGCGAAACCATTAAACTTTCTGAGAAACCATCCCTGGAAACCTTAACCGTCACTAGTTTGTACAGTTGGCCTCATCAATATATACCCACTCTATAATGTGTGTGAATTTTGTGTTTTGTCTGTTGTTCGCTGTTTTGTCTTGTGTTTTGTGTTTTCCTGTTCTTGCTCTGTCTTGAGTCGGCCACCCCCAAGAAAAAACAAAAACAAAAAAATAATAATAATAAAATAGAGGGGGGGGGGGGGAAATAGGAAAAGTGTGGATTGGGCCTGAGCATATAGATAGATAACCTTATGCATGAAAAACAAAGTATGATTGACTTACATGAATAATTTGCCATAACACCATTAACCCTCTCCGACATATGACGCGATTTTGAGCCTATTGGGGATACTTTAAAGCCTTTGTTACCATCAGGGGTATTTAGAAATCCTTTAGTTTAGTTACTTCAACCTCTGTAGTTGTCTTTGAGTTAGCTGTGGGCAGAAAACTAATTTTGGAGAGGTAATTATAAGAGTGAGAGAACTATTTCTTATTACGTTTTTTTTCTATGTGATTGAGGGAAGCAAAAGGCATAACTGCCTATAGCGAGTGCCTCCCCCATAGTTGAAAGAGTGACAGGGCTAAAATCAAGGGACGTTCGAGCCAAAATGCCTGGACACACGGAGTTTGAAGGAATTTAAGTCATAGGAAGAGGGAAAGACTGATTCTGGGAGAGAGTTCCAGAGCTCAGCTGTTGAGTAGAAGAAAGTTTGAGAGTAACTTTTCACTCTTGGGTAGGAGAGTTGCACAGAGTAGGGGTGGGATTGAGTTGCAAGACGGGTACCACGTGCCCTACGTAAAGGAGGTGGTATGCACTGGGATAGCTCTGAGGAACACTGATTATTATAGTAGCGATAGAATAGCGAGAGAGCTGCAACATTGCGGCGGAGAGAGAGAGTTGGTGAGTGGACGGGAGTTAATGATACGAAAGGCCTTCCTTTCAACCTCTGCGTCATATGAGTCTGAAGGGGTTAATTATTTGGTTATTTATATTGTCCTTGTCCCAATTTTGGTTTGTTTAGTTTGCAAGTTTTACATTTTAATTAATATTATTTAACTACTGCATAAGATATGTCCTCATTTATGTAGGCCTATATTTTTATAATTTTGTGTTTTTTTAGTTTCCTCCTTAGACATTCATCAAGCTTAAAAAAACACTCCCTAGACCCACGTTCAAAATAAATATGTACATTTTTCGATAGAAAAATGTGCAGGCTGAAGGCCGGTTTCTCTTAAAATTACAGGCTTCCTACCGCTCCTCAGGAAACAAATGACACATAAATGGCACGAAAGGTCTTGATATTGATATAGAAATGGGACGAAAGGTTTTAAAATCGACATACTAATGGGGCGAAGGTCTTAAAACCTAAATAAACAATGGGGCTAAATACGAGGGTGAAGGGGGACATAAAAAGCAGCCCATCCCCCATTAACCCATTCAGTACCGGTATTTCATTATATTCTGGCAACTATTAGACGATTTTTCTTACTTTCAAAAGAACCTCCAGCAATTATAAGGCTTCGAACTAAACCACTTAACCCTTTTTACCACCACAGATCCTTCGTAAACTGCACAATTATATAACGTTCAGCCATTAGCTTTGCGATTTTAAGATTTTACGCCCCCATATCTGTGTCAATATTAAGACCTTTCGTGCCATTTAGGTGTCGATTCTTTCCTGTCAAGTGAAAGTGAGCCTGTAATTTTAAGAGTGACCGGCTTTAGACGGGGAAATTTTTCTACCGAAAAATGTACCAATGTATTTTGAAGGGGGTCAATATATATATATATATATATATATATATATATATATATATATATATATATATATATATATATATATATATATATATATATATATATATATCAATTAACAAATAAATAAGGCCATATCTCCTTAGTGCATAAACAACATTAATTTCAACTATATGTAAACGACCGATACTGTATATACAAATTGTTTGTTATATAATGCGGGTTTGTAATTGACCACTTGCGAGTTTCAGGTTATAAGGAAGCTTGAGCCGTGAAACTCGATATTAACAAGAAATGGAATAATAATGTGGGTTTTTGATGGATAAAAAGTATGATCAATTTGATTTTATATATTTATAAATGTTTTAAGACCGTATTTTAGCTGATCATTTTACTAAATATCAATGGCCGCAGCTCCAACTTCCTTATAGATCAAATCTTGCAATTGACCACTTGCGAGTTTCGGTCTTTAAGGAAGTTGGAGCTGTGGCCATCAATATTTAGCAGAATTATCAGCTAAAATACGGTCATAATACATCTAAAAATACACAAAACCCAATTAATCATACTTTTTATCCATCAGAAATCCACATTATTATTACATTTCTCTTTAATATCGATGTTCACGGCTCCAACTTCCTTATAGCCTGCAACTCGCAAGTGGTCAATTACTATATAGTCCATTCATAATAGGTAGGCCAATAATTATCTAGACCACTGCCCTCTATAACTCATAAACGACTTGAGTAATTAAGCTAATAGTTTTATCATTTAGGAAGGGTCAGCCAGGGAATACTTAAGCTTTCTGTCTTTAACCCCTTCTGTACCGGCGACGTCTTTTAAAGTTTATTCTAGCTATATTTAGACCATTTTATTCGGTTTAAAAAGGGTCTCCAGCAATTAACAGGCTTCGAACTATCTCGCTTAACCCTTTTAACTACCACAGATCCTTGTTAAACTCCAAAAAATCGTCTCGATATACCAAGAATACTGAAATGCTAGGTTTTTCCAGGGTTAAATAGGAAGGGAAATATCCCCAGGCTACCTTTAGGATCAACCTTTCCTGGTACCTGAAGGGAATTTAACCCCCCTAAAAACCCACAGGTTTTGAGATGCCTTGGGTGGGGTTCGAACCCTGGTTAGTGACGCACCACCATCACCACCAGGCCCGCGAACCCACTGTACTACCACGGACGTACTAAAAGTTTAGCAACTTTAGTCCGATTTTTAAGAACCAGGTGATAGTCTCGTGGTGTTTTCACGTGATGAGTTTATTGGACTTACCATCTACGACTATTTTACGCTATACCTGACGTCAACTCGGGTTAGTATTATTGTGGGTGCGGGACATTTTCGAGGGCATTACAAATACAATTGAAGAAACGTTGCCGGTACAGCGAAGGGGTTAATTTGAGCTACCTACAGACTATTTTCTTTTAATTTAGGAAATATCCGTAAGAATGGGAAGGTTAATTTAAGGGGAGATATCCACTTGAGGGATTTTTTTCTGGACCCCTTTCTCCCTCATGTTTAGCCCCATTGCTTTTGAGATTTTAAGACCTTCGCCCTAGTAGTTTGGATATTTTAAGACATTTTGCCCAATTTCTGTCAATTTTAAGACCTTTCGTGCCGTGAAGGTGTCGATATTTTCCTGGCGAGCGATAGCGAGCCTGTAATTTAAGAGCAACCGGCTTCCGGCCTGGAAATTTTTCTACCGAAAAATGTACAAATTTATCTTGATGCAGGGGATGTAATTTTAAGCTTGATGAAAAAGTAGGGAAAAAACTAAATACCTCCCCTTAAATACCCCTTTGATTCCTAGAGGTTATTCCTAAGCTAAGTAGGCTAAATTATTTACTGGTAATCAAAATAGCATTGACAATAGTGTATGATTAGGGCCTACACCAGATATAAATTTGGCCGTAAAAATGGCTTCGAATTTCTATCCATAGCCAGCATAGATCTACCCTTACTTTACAGTCATGTTAAAAAGTCAAGTTCCACATTCATAATTATTTAGCCTATCTCCCTTGAAACTCCCACTAAAACTCATTATAATTTAGCAAATTTAGGATTCGGTTGTATTCTTTGTAATTTCGTTTGTGCTAAAAACATAAATTTTGCATTCATTATTATAAAAATTTGAAATATTGTAATTAGGGCATGACTCTTGTATAACTGTAGGTCTGTAGCCTATCATAACTCGGGAAATTTCAAATAAGCCAATCAGCACCTTCCACACTAGCCTCGCACGGAGTCTCTAACATGTGGATAATATAAAGGTGCTTCATATGAAGAGTCGAATCAGACGTTACGAATTGTGCAAAATTCTGGCTAATTAACTTCACCATTATTTATAAAATACATTTTAAAATTAAAGCTATAAAGTGTGAGCATTTATTACCCATATATACTATACATAAGTGGATTAAACAGTATAATTACGAAAATAAGCGAGTATCGTTTCGTTTACGCGAGTCGAATCGTCAACAATCTGGAGCAGCGTTGCTAATTTAGTAACTTTTATGCTAGATATTCGAGATATTTACTGTATGAAATAATCTTTGTTATCTATCAATGTTAATTATAGCTGATTTTTGGAGATTATAACTGTTCTAAAGCATTAATAAAATGTGACATTTATCGAGTCATATTCTTTGTTTTGTATCCACCAACATTAATTATTGTAGCCACGGTTCAGGCTTTATTTAGCGGATTTTAAAATTTGATTTGCGAATATAGTGACTTTTATGCTAAATATAGAGCATTAAGATTCGAATACACGAGTGAAACAATTATTTTAACTCGGTCAACAATACCATGACACCTGGCTTCATTATATTCGGGGCCATTGTTAGACGATTTTATAAAGTTCAGAAGGTATTTGTGGAACTCAAAAGGTTAATTGAGATATATTTCCGCCTTGATTACTAAAGGCCCTTTCTAAGCTGTATAATATTGTCTAGTGTTAATATCGAGACGTAAAGATTCGATCAACCCAAAATTGGCTAAATTGCCGCGAAATGATTCGACCAAGGGTGTTCGAACCTCACCAAATATAAAAGCAGAGAGAAAGAACGGGAAGAGGGGGGGGGGGGGGAGCAGAGAGAAAGAACGAGAAGAGGGATGGGGGGGGGGGGGTGTAAAGGAGGCAAAGTTGACTGGACTTGAGCTGGAGCTGTCACTCGTGCTTGAACATCCTCGGTGATCGGGAGCTCGGAAGCCACCCTCTTCAGTTGCCGTGAGATTCAATGGTTTTGCAGCAGTTTCGACAATCTAGCGTTGGTGTAAGTCTCTTATTATAGTTTTCGTTGTTTAGCTAAAAGAGTATTGTATTTCTTTTATAAGTTATCGGTGATCGTGAGCTCTGAAACTAGCAGACTACAGCCAATCAGGATTAAGCTATAACTACATGACTTCACTATATTTGGGGCAATCTGACTACGTGGTCTGCTAAAATGTATATCTTAAATACGATAGGCTATGACTTTTGTGATCTCGTTAGTCTGTGACGTCACGATCGCTCCTACAGCACTACGTAGGAAGAGTAATCTTATATTATAAGATTGTAAATAAGTTAAGATATAAAAGGGCTAACATGCTATTGAGCAATATTGCCACATTGGTCTTCTGTAGTATATATGAATATAATTTATCGTATAGAGCAACTTAGATGAGGTACGATAATTTGGGCTCCTGGCGTTTTGCGAAGGCAGCAAGGTGTGCCTTCGAGGAACGGCAGAGCCTTCACGAACACTTACACCAACCAGTTAACATCTAATTTTCCGCCCTCGGTTGATCGTGCTTTTGAGCCTCTAATCACAATACACATACAGCAATACATCACTACGCTCTCATCGACGCAATGACTGACAGAGAAGCATAATAATAATGTCCATTCCCATGTAATCCTTTATTCTTTAACTTGACTCGTCTCGGGACCGAAGTCTCTCTTCCCATTGTCCACTGCCATATTGGGTAAAACTTTTTCCCTTGCCTCATTGCCACGTGGAACTATTGGAGCGTTAATTCCTGGCTAATATGAACCCTTACCCTATATATAAATTTATGAGTCCTTTGGATATAACTTAAGCTGGTTTCAGATTGAATTCAATTTAGATCTAGAGTAGTTTTAATTTAGATTGATTTATTTGATTCATTATAGCTTAGTAATATTTAACTTCCATTTATAGTTTACCACAATGTATTTAATCTACAATTTGACTTCCAACTACTTAATTTGAAGTTTGTATGTATTTTTCCCTTTAATAAGTTTGGATCGCAAATGTGGCTCGCATCTGCCATTTGTGATTTACACGGAAGCAGCTGGTCGCCGCCATTGACCGGTGGCGAATTTGGCCACTTTGTTTGCTGCGATCGATAATGTGAACGGACTATTTATAGTTCTAATTTACAGCTGTATCCTGCTGTATTGCATAGCCTAGTGAAAAAGTGAGTTAAGCAATTTGTGTGGCCATTCTCATTCATAGTTCCAATTCCGATGGCATAGGTTGGAAAAGTTTGATTTTGAGTTGAGGGATACTATAGGGGTAGGCTAGGCCTAATATAGGAATAACTGAATATAGCCTACAGTATAATACAAATTTAAAGACCACAGCCTGATTTACGATTTTTTCTAATTTTTCATTTTTTTTTTTTATTATGTAGGCTAGGCCTAGTTTGAGTAGAGGATAGGCTATGCATTAACTTCGGCTAGGCTATCTATTATTCATTAATATGAAGATCCTGCGTCAAATGGCGGCATTTATTGGGTTAATCGCGCTTTTACAGTAGGTAAGCGAAATTAAAGTGTAAATTGGAAAAATGGTGGGTTGAGGGAGAACTGGCCCCCCACCCCATTCAACATTGGCCAGAGCAAACTATTACCCTATTTATTTACTTTTTATTAGCCTAGGCCCTAGGCTATGTTTATTTTATTTTTTAGGCCTACTGAAATTTTGACAAAATCTGAGCAAACTTTGTTTCTGATGCTTCGCCTAATATTTAGCCCGTCTAGTTTTAGTGTTTCATATTAGGCTAGGCCATGTCTTGGTGTGCCACATTTAAGTAAGCTTAGGAAAGACTTCTAATATTCTAATGTCTACTATCCCCACAGGTACAGATGGGTGCGGAGTTTGAGCCCTGCGTAGAATACCTTGTAGACTAACGAACGAACGAACCAGCAGGCTGAAACTTCTCCACATTTCACAGCTTTCACAGATAAGTACCGGTACAGTAATTATTTTTTATTATATTATTAGGACAATTTTTAAGAGCCGCGCCACAACTAGGCCGGCAGCGCAATCTTAATGGTTCATGGCAAGTACCGTAACAAAGATGTTTTTCCCATAGCCTAGCTTTAAATTTCCGGAAATTAATGGGTACCGTAAGAAATAAAATTATTTCTAATTTTAACTTACGTCCGCCGCCGCACTTATGTTATTGCTGTGAACCTCTCGGCCCACTCTTTGCCGGAGTAGCCTAATTTATGTCCAATAATAGTTTTTTGCACGGTTACCCAACCAGTGGGTTGTGGGGGCGGCAGCCCCCACCCATAATGCTAGGATAGGTTGGGTAAGGTTGTTGGGTTAGGCTAATGTCTTCTCAAAGTTTACTATTTTTATAATATAGGCTAGGCCTATTACTCCACACCAACTGGATTTCTACAGTTAAGTTTTACTCAATCAGCGGGGATGTCGGGGCGGTAGCCCCCACCCATAATATTACTAGGATAGGTTAGAGTTGTACTTGGGCAGAATTGTGCTTTAACTGGTGGACAATAATAGACCGGAACAGGGTAGCCATGAATGATTGTTATTTTATTTATAATTGCTTTGCTGATGAGTTTCTTCCACAGCGATTTTGATTAGTTTTGTCTTTTTACTGTGTTCGTATAAGTTTTTATTTTGGAAGTTTTATATTAGGCTATATCATACTTTCACGCCACATGGATGGGTGATGGGCCAGTGCTGCGAAGTAGTTTAGTTTGTGTTGGTTGTGTAATGGTTTAGGTTCTTATGTTCTGGGCATGGTGTTCAAGAGTTCGAACCCCTGTTCCCCAAGCTGCCTGGCCGAACAGCCCTAAGGCCCAGAGCAAGGCAAAGGCCATAACCGAGCGCCCCCACAGAACTCTCCCTGGTGACCAAAGCCACTTCATGGCGGGGAGCTGAAACGCCCGGGAAACCAAAGCCCCACCCAGGGCCCTGTGCCCCTCATCAATTATGAAGAGAAAGTAGAGCGGCAAAGGAAAAATTTGACTCTTTGGCTTCCAAACTTAGTAGATTGGGAGGTCAATCCACGGAAGAGACTCCGGAAGAATCATATGCTATGATTAGTTTATTAAAGTACATTGGGGTTTGTAATTTATTTCTGTCTAGAGCAGTGTTATCTTTTAGTTTTTGTTGCCGTTTGGAAGGGGTGATGGGCCAGTGAAGAGTTAATTTTGTTAGTTTTGAGTTTACCACAGCTCCTAGTTTGCATTAATGAATCTTTACTTTATACCAATGTCTTTGATCTTTGTTTAAATTAATGGTAAAAAATAATATCTGAAAAGTTTTGTACGGCAACTTAAACTCCTGGTCAGTTTAACCCTATGCAGTATACTAACCTGTTACTAAAATCTATTTTTTTCTAACCGGGTAATTTGGGATGTGTTTATAATTACTCGGCTACAGTATTCCGAAGATTTTGTAGCGAAATATGTAGTAATAAGTTGGGTAAAAATTGACCTGACTATAACCAGGGTAGCCTGACATATGCGATGTCCTAACACAAAGTAACTTACAGCAGTTTATAGGAATACTTTAACACTTAATTGTTAGAAATAATAAGCATGGGGTAATTAACTATTAGATCTGTTGCTCTATTATAATTTATATATACTGTAATTACACTATCGGTAGAATTCTAGCAATGGCAATAGCAATGTTTTGAAATGGTGCAATTTAGTTATTAGCCTAATCTAACTACCTAACCTAACTTAGTACCGGTATAATTTAAAAACTAACTCTAAATATTAGTCATTCCAGTCCACTACTGTACTAACCTATACCTAGTTTCTTTTTAACTGACGGTAAATTGCAAAGTTCCCATAAAGATTCTATTATTTTGATGATTATGCAGTGAAATCTGGTGCTAATTATAAACTTAATGATGCAGAGACCGTAGTTTAATATTTTTCCATTAATATCTAAAAATTAGCTGCTACGAGATTAGATTTACCGTCAGATGAAATGAAAGCTTATAATCTATCCCAATCTAACTAGGGCTAATGATTAAAGTGAACCTTACCAATGGGTATAGTTGACTAGGAGTTTAGTTCGTGTTGGCCGTTAAGATTTATTTATAATTCTTCCATAGCGATTTTTATTAGTTGTATTTTTAATGTAAGTTTGGGTATGTTTATTTTGCAAGTTTTAAATAATAGTGCTAGGCCTAGTCTTGTTTATTTTATTCAATTTTAACTTAATTCTTTGAAGTCTGGTGCTGGTGAACATCTTGCTTGGTGATTTTTGTAAGTTTCGTCTTTATTTTTTAGTCTCGGTTTTGGTTAGTTTATTTTTGCAAGTTTTATGATCATATTCAAGGACACTAATGCGACGTTATGAGAAACAATTTATTAGGGAAAATAGGCACCAATAGATTAGCCATATTTTTCTCTAGTCCGCATGGAGGATGTTAGTTATCAACAAATTGAAAAATACCCACTTCACAGACAAATACACCAAAAATCTAAGTCAAAGCGGGGGTGTGGGGGCAGCAGCCCCCACCTATAATACTAGGATAGGTTAGGTAAGGTTGTTAGGTTAGGCTAATGTCTTTTCAAAGTGGTATAGGCTAGTAAACGCTTATTAAACTTCTCAGAGGTAAGAAGTCTTGCAGTAGTCTCCTTGAATGCTACCAGTTTTATATTGGATTTATGCCAGAATAACTTTAAGCTAATTTATAAGTATATACAGCACTTTCGTATAGTGTGGCTGTTTATTTATACTTACGTGCTATTTTTTTTTTTGCTTCCCCACTTTATTCTTGTATCGGTGCTGCTGGGACACATTCCTTATACCGAAAATCAAGCTAATTTATGTAAGTTTATACGCAACTGTATATAAAGTTACCTGTGAATGTAAAACTACTATGAATTATGCAATTTGATTTTAACCAATAGTTGTGTTCGAAAACTAATTTAATCCAATTTGAGTAGAGTACAGTATATATAACCACTTTGACAATTTAGCCAATAAGTGTTTGATAATATAAAGAGTAGACTAGGAAATTCATGCGAATGTTAAAATTAGTTTAAAAAAGTTATCTTCGTATAATTAAGAAGTTTATTGTGCATATACTGTCCTAGCGATTTTAAAGTTTGTTTTTAATGTGATTGATAAGTTTTGGTTTGTTTATTTTCAAAGTATTACAATATAAACTATTTTTTTACCACCATGCACTCCCTGCTCAAGAGCTGGGCGCCCTGATGAATCTGACTTCAGTGAATAGTTCTCGGAATGAGTCTTTACCAGGCGTACTTAGTGTAAACACCCAAGTTTATGTCAAACCGTGGGGGCGACAGCCCCCACCTATAATACTAGGATAGGTTAGGGTGTTAGGCTAATGTCCTTTAAAAAGGGTATATTTAACACTACGATATACCCGGTCAGTGGTAGGTGATACGCCCGATAACTAAACTATTTGTAATAGCCATGTTTAGAAAACTTCATTGCCATTCCATATTTTTCAGTAAAGTGTAATTACATATTTTTGTTAGTTTTAGAACTTATCCATAAACAAACTTAAGCATTTATATACCTGGGCTTATTAGATTGTAAACTTTTAGTGAAAATACTAGTAAATAAATGTTTTCCACAGATTTTGGTGTTGGGACCCGACCGATGACCCTTCTTGGCAGCTAACTACACTTCTACACCTTCAAGAGAAGTACATTACTAGTTATAATTAAAGTGTCTAAAAAATCTGAGTGATAACCCAGGTTCGAATCCCGGTGGATCACCTATCTATTGCCTGATGCAGTGATCCCCGAAGGGGTGGACACGAACGAACCGCCCCCATGCCCCTCTGTCAGTCGACGCCCCTCCCCCCCCAACCAGCACCGCCTTCGTTCATGTACTTCCTCACTCCATCCTTCCACCTCTCATTCGGTCTACCTTTCCCTCTCTGTCCCTCCACCTCGCTCTCTTACACCCTCTTAGTCATTGTCTCACTTTCCATAAGTTCCATATGGCCGAACCATCTCAAGTTGTTCCTTTTCACTTTCCAGCACATGTACCTCCACACCACACCTCCTTCTTACTTCCTCATTAGTCTGTCTATCCCTCCATGTAACTCCGCACGCACTCCTAAGTAATTAATTTCCACTGCTCTTGCTCAGTCTCTCAACCAACGTCCATGCTTCGCTTCCGTAAGTCAGTGTCGGGATTACCACACTGTCATGCAAGAACTTTTTCACTTCCATACTGACCACCCTATTTCTTGTTACTGCTTTTAGCGTTCCTACAACCCTCTTCCCCTGTTGTACCCTCTCCCGCACTTCTTTATCCATAGTCTCATCTTTACTAAACACACTGCCCAGATACTTAAAAGAGTTGACTATCTCAATAGCCTGACCGTTCAGCTTCACCTCCCACTCTGACTTCACCCCTTTCGAAGACCATAACCTTGCTCTTCCCTGCATTTACCTTCAAATTCAGTTTTTCGCACACTGTTCCAAACTCATTTACCAAACCCTGCAACTCCCATTCATTATTACTCATCAGAAGTGTATCTTCCGCAAACAGCAGTATAGGTAGCTTCCACTCAATTCCCTCCCTTTTCAGCGATACACAAACATCCACTGCTCTTTATAGTATTTCTTTCATGACTCCATCTATATATACAGCACATATGCTTTCATTAATTTCATTGGTGTTTGGTGGTGTGGTGAAATTAATAAAAAAATGTTCCCCATGCAGTATAGAGTACTGTAAATGTGTGATTAGTTTGCTTGGGAACCAGATTAACTTGCTCATGTAGTGATGTACACTTGTGATGGATTGTTCTTTTATTTTAACTGTCTTGATAGCGTAATGCACAGTGCGCGAAAACTAGATGTATCCTGGGTTAGAGTCCTCGGAGTGCCACATTTATTTGTTGATTTCATTGAGTTTAGATGTGAAGTTGGTTGGTGTAAAAGTCATTTCCACAGCTATTTTTATTAGTTACTTTGCCTTTATCTTGTCCCAGTTTTGCATAGTGTATTTTGAAACTTTTACATAATAATCCTCGATATATAGTTCATGAAACGAGACTACCCATGGAACTGCTACTGGCCTAATGTCTAAACTTCTCGCACCAAAATAATAAAATTAACTTGACCATGTAGTGATGTACGTACACATTGTGGTAGTTTCTTTTATTTAAAAAATTAATTTGATTAAAGCATTATTTCCACATAACAATTTAGAAGTTCTTTTGAATGTGTCTCAGTTTTGGTTTGTTTATTTTGCAAGTTTTTAATTAATTATAATAGCAATTTTGGACCGACAGATTTTAATAGATTATTGCTAGATGGCTCAATCTTTGAGGGGATGACTACGAACAAATCGCCTCTATGCTACTCTGAATCGGTCAGGTGGAGCCCCTCCGACTCCACAGGACTGTTTTGTAGGTTTTGATTTAATCAATCTCATTCTTGGTCTAAATCTCTCTCGCTGCCCGTCCACCTCCCCTCTACCGGTATTCTTTTAGTAACTCTAGAATCTATGTATTTTTTCTTTTGTTTTGCTTACATAAGCTGCAGTTTTGATTCATTTATTAATATAGAATATATCGTAGACTTGTGCATAAACCTTTAAGTCTTGATAGCCTAGTGCTTAGTCTACAAAGTTTTCTATTAAACTATCAGCCTTGTCTATACTGTATATACTGTAATTAAATTTCGCTTGTGAACTTTTGGTTCAAATACTAACTAGTAAATGTTGTCCACAGATGGCGATGGTGGTGGTTGTTTAGTGTAGCGCGTGATGGTGTTGGTGTTTGGACGGGACTGGTTGTTTGTTGTTTTTGTTCCCCAAGCTGCCTGGCCGAACAGCCCCAAGGCCATAACAGAGTGCCCCCACAGAACCCTGGTAATAACTCTTCATGGCAGCCAACTATACTTCTAAACCTTCACAAAGATAAGTACATAACTGGTTTGTTATAACTGTGTTGGTGGTGTAATAGTTTAGATGCTTATGTTCTGAGTGTAGTGTCCAAAGTTAGAATCCCAAGAGGACCATATGCTTTCAATAGTTTATTAAAGTACATTGTGGTTTGGAATTTATGATTGGTAAGAACTGGTGTTTCTTATCACCTGTGGTATATGGGCCTCTAGTCTACTGTGGGGTAAAGTGTCGACTAAAATGTTTGCCAAGGATTACTTTTCTATCTATTGCCTAATGCCATAATCCCCAAAGGGGTGGCCACTAACGAAACGCCCCCATGTACCTGTCCCCAGTCGGTAGATGCCCCTCCTCCCAACCAGTACCACCTTCACTCTTACTTCACTCAATCCTTCCACTTTTCTCTCGGTATACCTCTGTCCTACACCCTCTTAAGTCATTCTCTCGCTTCATACACTCCATATGGCTAAACCATCTCAAGGTGTTCCTTTTCACACTTTCCAGTCTACTTACACACCACACCTTACTTCCTCATTCGTATGTCTATCCCTCCATTCAACTCCGCACACACTTAAAACATTAGATTTAACTAAAAGACCTAGAGTACAAAATTTTAACAACTTTTGCTGGATAAACTGTTAAAGGGGCCCACATATTTTGTTCTCCCTCTCTGAGTTTTATCCATTCGGCCCCTTTCAGCCTACTGTTTTAAGACATACCCGATGGCACTATAGTTAGTGATGGTTATGTATTTTGTACTAATGTCTTGTCAGGTTGCATATTTGATTTTATTAGAACATTTTGACTAATTGTAGTGCTCGTGTAGTAATGTATACCCTATGTGGTGGATAGTTCTTTTTATACATTTTGCATAATGGTAGTTTCCACATAGCGATTTTGAAGAGTAGTTTTGTCTTCACTGTTCGTATAAGTTTTGTTTTGTTTATTTTGCAAGTTTTACATAATCCCCATCCATGTGTAAATTTTACCGCTATCGGTCGGCAGGAAAAAAGTTACCTTAATGGCGTGGAAGGCCCTAATATTGACAAAAAAAAGGTTTAAAGTTCTTAAAATCGCTAAACTAGTTGGCATAGACCGAAGATTTCTAAACTAATGGGGCTAAACGTGAGGGAGACGGGGACCCAGAAAAAAACGGCCTTCCCCCCTTAAGTATTAAGGGGGAATGGCTGGCTTTTTCTGGACCCCCTTCTCCATGTTTAGCCCCATTAGTTCTGAAATTTTATAACCTTTGGCAATTTTAACATCTTTAACCCAGTTTCTTTGAGCAATATTTGGACCTTTCATGCAATTGAGATAAATTTGTTATACAATTAATATTTTGTCATGCCCCGAACCCAGGCCAGTAGTGCAGCACTCAAATACCCACACCACTAGGCCACAGAGGAGCTTAAAAGTAGCTTAATTTGGAATTGCTGTATATCCCATGCATCACCACCCGCTCAGACTGGTGATCCCCATTAAAGTTCAATTTATACATTTTTTGGTAGAATAGATATCCTGGCTGAAAGGAGATTAATTCTGAAACTACACCGGTCGGCTGGAAAAAAATTACTCCTTAATGGCGTGAGAGGCCCTAATATTGACAAGGAAAAGGTTTAAATATCTTAAAATTGCTAAACTAGTTGGCATAGACCGAAGATTTCTGAACTAATGGGGCTAAACATGGAGATGGAGACCCAGAAAAAAACTGCCATCCCCCCTTAATAATCAAGGCGGGCTGGCTGTGTTTTTCTGGACCCCCTTCATGTTTAGCTCCATTAGCTCTGAAATGTTATAACATTTGGCGATTTTAACATTAACCCAGTTTCTTTGGCAATATTCGGACCTTTCATGCAATTGAGGTAAATTTTATATATAATTAATATTTTGTCATTCCCCAGCCAGGACAGGAACAAAAAATACACCTTAATGGTGCGAAAGGTCCTAATATTGACAAACAAAAGGTTTAAAGTTATTAAAATTGCTGAACTAGTTGGCATAGTCCCAAGATTTCTAAACTAATGGGGCTAAACATGGGGAAGACGGGGGCCCAGGAAAAAACAACCATTCCCCCTTTAGTATTTTGGCCCGGTCACTCTTTCAACTCTGGGGGAGGCACTCTATACAGGCCGTTCTACCTTTTGTCTCTCGCATAGGAAAAAAAAAAAAAAAAATAACAAAACTAATCCTTCCTGAGAACAGGACCAAGGTAGAAATAATCTTAATGAGTTTCCTCGTCCCATGGAAGTATATCCAGGCGTTTCATTCGTAGCCATCCCCTCTGGCATTAAGGCGGGCTGGCTGGCTTTTTCTGGACTCTTCTCCATTGTTAGCCCCATTAGTTCTGAAATTTTATAAAGTTTGGCAATTTTAACCTCTTTAACCCAGTTTCTTTGGCAATATTCGGACCTTTCCTGCAATTGAGGTGCATTTTTTTATATAATAAAAACGGTCTTCATCCAGAAAAGCTGTATCCAAAAATGTACAAATTTATCTTTTATGTGAATCTTGGTGTTTTTTAAGCTTTATGGATGTCCAGGGAGGAAACTATAGAAATAATAAAAAAATTATTTAATAAAGCAAATTAATACGCCCATGGGGAATTATGTTAATTACAGTATAATGTAAAACTTTCAAAATAAACAAACCAAAACTTGGACGAACACGGTTAAGACAAAACTTATCAAAATCGCTATGTGGAAACTACGCTTAAGCAGAAGATTTTAAGATTAGGAAGGACATGTACTGGAAGTACCGGTAATCTCTCTATAATTTTGCCATTTATCTTTGTATTTTGACTTTCAGTAGAATTTAGTTCCACTAAAAAAAAAAAAAAAAAAAAAAAAAAAAAAAAAGTTTGTTAGCAACTCCGATCTGATGGCTTTTAATATCAATTGGTGGTGTAATGCTTCACTTGTCAAGTTTTTGGATTTGAGATCGGCACGTATAGTGCGATCCCAAGTCTTCCTCTGTCCACCCTTTGGTGCGGCTCCCTCCACAATCAGACATGCATTTTTTCACCAAATTTTGTTCATCCATTCTCTGTCCATACCATCCCAGTCAACTTGTACGCATCCCCTCGCTAATACTCTTTACCTAAGTCTGTTCAGCTAATGATTTGTTAATTTACCTAAGTCTCTTCAGCTAGTCATTTGTTATTCTATCCTGCATCCTTTGGGCCAGACCTATGAGAGTTCCGTATGGAGCTCAGTGGTCTGGTTAATCTGCTCTACATAACTAACTCTTGTGTTACATTCTATTGATATCCTCTGCATGAACTGGCCACTTCTGAGGCCTAGGTAAAGATTGTAGCCTGTTAATACCGGCTTTTATGATTAAATAACTCGCTACATATCTGAAGTGGTATTGGTCTTTCAAAACTCAATGAGTTGTAAATGTTCCTTAGTGGCTTATTCATGGTATAAATTTCTAATCTTCCATTCAGAATAATTTAAAGTTCTTCATTCAAATTTTTCTATTGCATATTTTATCTTTATGTTTACATTTCTTGCACTGCAGTCTAAATCTCCCAAATACTTTCAACCTGTTCAAATTCCTCTCTTGCTAATTTGTCGTTTATATATAAAGTTAGTTTTAAGAAATAATTATTGGTAGATAATATTGATAATTGACTGGAAAAACTGGAAGGTTACACAAGGTAAACCTATTTTTGTACAGTCGCATTAATAAGTGATTTCTCGGCACCAAGTATGTTTTGATCAATAATTGGTATCCGCAATATCTAGGCTTCATTTCTTCATATAGAGTGAAATATACAAAAATGTCTTGAAATATACAAAAATGTCCATACACTTACCCACCCTATTCAACATCTGACTGTCATTAATACAGCACAGAGCGAGCCAATCGTAATGACAGCTGGGACATGCCTTATTAGCGCGACTGTACTTTAACCATAATTAAGTTAATTTGTATCTATTTTGGGGGGCAGGGGGCTAGGAATCCTCCCCCTTTGTAAAGTTGACCTACTAGACGAGACCGAAGGGGCGAGGGAACACTAAGTGGTCCCGGACCCTAAAAGTTTGGGCTCGGTCACCCCCAGCATGTGCCAGAGTATATACATGAATCTGTTTAAGGCAAATGTAAAGTCTACAACCTGGTTATGCCCTAGCCTTGTGAATATAGTGCAGTGTTAATAAGTGAATTTGTTAATCAATTTGCTTAGTTTTTAAAAAAAAAATATTCTTTCATTTTTAAAACTAATATTAGATTTTATGAGGCATGTGTAAATTATATTTTCATAATGACAAACCTTTTCCTTGCCAGACACTGCCAACAACCCTCGACACCGTACTCGGGACTGATCGGCCGGACAGTCTGGGGAACTAACTACCACCACTGGCTGGATCACAAACCTTCATAAAAGATGAGTAGTTCTTCAGTAGCAGTTATTGTAAATTATCACTGGGGTATGACTCAAATTGCTTAAAGCTGTGTCCAGGCATTTTGGCTCAAACGTTTGTTTATTATGGCCATGTCTTTCTTTCAATTTTTGGGGAGGCACTCGTCACAGGCAGTTCTGCCTTTTGTCTCTTTCACTCGCATAGAAAAAACAAATATGAGCCTCTTGTGTTGTAGGGCAGACTGCAGCAACTATATTTCCACATATCCAAATTAGTTATTAGTGGCAACTGTAATGGGTTTGCCAGAGAAGGCCTCTGGCTGTGAAATATTAATCCCGGCCACCAGTACACACGGTCCTTGAGAGTAGTGACTGTCCCTGGTGTATACTAATTAAAATTTAAAGCTTTGCAAAATAAACAAACTAAAACTGGGAATACTTAGATTATTGCAAAGAAGCTAATCAAAATAGTTGTGGACATAATTAAAGACCGAACCATGTTATCATGGATGTGAAGTTATTCTTTGAGTGATCTGCCAAACACCCAAACTCCAAAAAATTGCTTAGTTTCTAGAGGCCCTATGTTTGCCTGTTTTATTTGTATATATATATATATATATATATATACTCCGGCACATACCCCATAGCTGGGGGTAGCCGACACGAACCGTTGAAATTTACAGTTGAGTTTTGTCTTAAACCTGTAATGCAGTGTATATTATATGCCGATATATTAGTCTCTACCCGTTGAGTGGTCTGGTTTTGCCATTGAGTTCAATGTAGAGTTTTCTGAATTTGATTATTAATTATATGAAATTCAGTTTAGTTTTGGATGCACTGACTTTACCAATATGGGTAAGCAGTTAAGGTCATAGGGTGGTTCTCTGGCATCATGGTATGTGGGGGGGCTGTTAGACTTGCATTGGGACAAGAATAAGATATTTATAGTTTCTAAGCCCTTCATGAAAAAAATAAAAAATAAAAGACTTGAGATTAATTTGTGCATTTTCTGGTAGACAAATGCCCCGGCCAAGGGCTGGGTTCTCTTAAATTGCAGGCTCGCTATTGCTTGCCAGGATCAAATAAAAAATACACAGGGCGAAAAGTGTTAAAATTGCCTAAATTAATGGGGCAAACTTCTAAACTAATGGGGCTAAATATGAGAAGGGGGTCCAGAACAAAACTACTTATTTCAATAACTGTACTGTAGGCTATAGAAGTTTAATGTGAATTCCACGGTCAGGTCAACCCCAGCTCCTAACTTAACTCTAATATACTAACCTGTATAACTAACATAGCTAGGATTAACCGCAATATCTGCTAAACTGCCCTAATCTTCTAAACTGTTATTCTTCTGTACGGTCAAAATCAATATTTCAATAACTTTGCTCTTAAACCGACATTTTACTAGTTACCTTTGAGTTAGTTTTAAAGCTTTATATATTTTAACTTCCTAGTCTTGTTTTGAACGGCGATTGACTAGCCTAGTACTATTAATCTCAGCGTTGGAGAGTAGTTAATATCGATCTCTTTAGATGCTTATGTTCTGGGTGTGGTGTACAGAGTTCGAATCCTGGGAGCACTATGATTTAATCAGTTTATTAAAATACAATGGAGTTTGTAATTGATTTAACATTAAGAACGGGGTGTTACTCGATCCTAGATAGCGGTGAAATACTGAATTTGACTGTACATGCACTTTTTCCTCTACTAAACCTGGACAAGGGGTTGAGCTGACCGTAATAGAATGACAATAAAAAGATTTGCTAAACTTTTATTTATTGTATTTTATCTTTTTACAGAGTTCTTCCAAGCTTTTGTTTTAGTTTGAAAATTTTAAATTATAATGCAGTGAATATATATATACATATATCTGAACTCTAAACCTGTAAAGATTAAGCATATTTTTTAGCAAGGGTTGATAGGCTGAGCAGCCCCCACACAACATGGTGCCCAATAACAGCCTTTTTAACTGATCTTCCTCCCACGGCAAGCTTCCTAGATAGAGTAGCTTTAGGCTGATGTGTTGGTGTAATAGTTTAGATAATTGTGTTCTGAGTGTAGTGTCCCGAGTTCGAATCCTGGGAGGAGCATATGCTTTCATTAGTTTATAAAAATACATTGTAGTTTGTAATTGAGGATTAATGTTAAGAATCGGGTGTTCCTTATTTATATTAATTGCCTTGATGTAATGGTTAGTGTTTAAAATCTGTATGTGGTAACCCAGGTTCGAATCCCGGTGGATCACATGCTTTCATTAATTTCTTTGAGAGGAGTTGGGTGAAATCTAAAAATCTAATACTTTTTTGCTTTGAAATTAAAATTTTGCTGTAAAGTTTGTTAGTGCAGTTGGAATTGGAAGAATATGCACTTTAGAGAAGTAAATTAAATATTTTGATCTTGATGGCGCTTAGTGCACCGAATTTAGGTGAGGGTATCCTCCTAAGGTTAGTCTTTGGAGAACCACTTGTTCATTAGTTTCATTTTATTTCCTTAATTAGGTATATTTGTTAGTTAATTGGTGGGTTGGTGACTAAATATGAATTTATTAGATACTGTACTTCTTAAATGGGATAGACTCTTATATTTTAATCCTGTATCGGTTTACATAACTCAAACTATATGTAAAGAGTTATATTTTGAAGTTAATTAAGAATAAAATGCTAAATTTAAGACTATTTTATCTTAATTCTATATGTAATTGCACAAAATCAGATTAATATCACTAATTTTCTGTTTTAGAAGCTTTGCGAATGATTAAAGTTGATAAATGTCCTTCAATCTAAAGTAACTGGCTTCTCGTTAGTTAGCTTAGGGGTAGAAAATTTGTATGTATTTACTATGGCACATACCTCCTTGCTGGGGGTGGCCGACTCGAGACTGAGCCCAAACAGAAACCACATTAAAGAGTTATTATTCTCAGGGTCCGGGACCACGTTCATTGAGAAAGTTAGTTGTACTAAATAATTATTGCAAAGGTTTATATGCGGGGGTTAAGTGTTAAACATTTAGTAGGCTATATATTTGTTTTAATTATTTCAAATTTATTTATATTCAATTTGCTTAGTTGATATTTTTAAGCATTTAATATATTTCTTAATAAATATGCTTGCTGTGCCAATGTTTCCAGCATTTTATAAAGATTTGATCTACCCTGACCGAAGCACTTTTCCTCAACAGATGATGCAGACTACTACCTACCAGCCTACCATAACAAAGACAAGCTAACCTACCAAGACGCCCCAGCCAACCAGGACACACCAGGACACTCCCACCCTTAACCCACCAGCCAAATGTGCACACAAAGATAAGTAGATTTATACCACCTTTTTATATATTTCCCGGAGGTGTCGATGTAGGACAGTGTGGTAAAACCATATTTCCGTATATCCAAAGTCTTTTGATTCACTAAAATGAACTTGCCAGGAAAGTTATAAAGAGTTTTGAAACTCTGAACAGCGATTGTCCCTAGGGGGATGGGTCACAGACTGTACCATGCTCTCATAGAATGTAACTGAATATTTTAAATTATAATGCAATGTGTATATATATATATATATATATATATATATATATATATATATATCTGAACTCTAAACATGTAAAGATTAAGCATATTTTTAGCAAGGGTAGATAGTCTGAGCAGCCCCCACACAACATGGTGCCCAATAACAGCCTTTTTAACTGATCTTCCTCCCATGGCAAGCTTCCTAGATGGAGTAGCTTTGTGCTGCTGTGTTGGTAGTGTAATAGTTTAGCTAATTGTGTTCAGAGTGTGGTGTCCCGAGTTCGAATCCTTGGAGGACCATATTCTTTCATTAGTTTATAAAAATACATTGTAGTTTGTAATTGAGGATTAATGTTAAGAATCTGGTGTTCCTTATTTATATTAATTGCCTTTATGTAATGGTTAGTGTTTAAAATCTGTATGTGGTAACCCAGGTTGGAATCCCGGTGGATCACATGCTTTCATTAATTTCTTTGAGAGGAGTTGGGTGAAATATAAAAATAGAATATGTTTTTGCTTTGAAATTACAATTGTGCTGTAAAGTTGGTTAGTTCAGTTGGAATTGGTAGAATATACACTTTAGAGAAGTAAATTAAATATTTTGATCTTTATAGCGCTTAGTGCACCGAATTTAGGTTAGGGTATCATCCTAGGTTAGAGTCTTTGGAGAACCACACTTGTTCATTAGTTTCATTATTTAATTAATTAGGTATATTTGTTAGTTAATTGGTGGGTTGGTGACTAAATATGAATTTATTAGATACTGTACTTCTTAAATGGGATACTCTTATATTTTAATCCTGTATCGGTTTTCATAACTCAAAACTATATGTAAAGAGTTATATTTTGAAGTTGATTAAGAATAAATGCTAAATTAAAGACTAGTTTATCTTAATATTAAGTTTAATTGCACAAAATCAGATCATTAATATCACCCCAATTTTCTGTTTTATAAGCTTTGCGACCTCTTTGTGAATTCTTAAAGTTTATAATTGTCCTTCAATCTAAAGTAACTGGCTTTCTGTTAGTTAGCTTAGGGGGTAGAAAATTTGTATGTATTTACTATGGCACATGCCTCCTTGCTGGGGGTGGCCGACTCGAGACGGAGGCCAAACAGAAACTACATTCAAGGGTGATTATTCTCAGGGTCTGGGACCACGTTCATTGAGAAAGTTAGTTGTACTAAATAATTATTGCAAAGGTTTATACGTGGCATTAAAGTGTTAAACATTTAGTAGGCTATATATTTGTTTTAATAATTTCAAATTTATTTATATTCAATTTGCTTAGTTGATATTTTTAAGTATTTAATATATTTCTTAATAAATATGCTTGCCATGCCAATGTTTCCAGCATTTTATAAAGATTTTATCAACCCTGACCGAAGCACTTTTCCACAACAGATGATGTAGACTACCTACCAGCCTACCATAACAAAGACTAGCTAACCTACCAAGACGCCCCAGCCAACCAGGACACACCAGGACACCCCATCCAACCAGGAACCCTTAACCCACCAGCCAAATGTGCACACAAAGATCAAGTGGATTTATACCACCTTTTTATATATTTCCCGGAGGTGTCGCTGTAGGACAGTGTGGTAAAACCATATTTCCGTATATCCAAAGTCTTTTGATTCACTAAAATGAACTTGCCAGGAAAGTTATAAAGAGTTGTGAAACTCTGAACAGCGATTGTCCCTAGGGGGATGAGTCACAGACTGTACCATGCTCTCATAGAATGTAACTGAATATTTTAAATTATAATTAAATGTGTGTATATATATTTTTTTTTTTTTTTTTTTTTTTTTTTTTTTTTTCTATATTCCAACTTACTTCCTCTCGGGCATAGGCTGAGAGCCTTAACATTCACCGCTTTACAATGAACAGTGAAGCCCGTGAGGTCTTGTTCCAGTCTAGGGAGTGAGACATGTGAAGCACGTAGAGTACAACGAACACCTGCCATCTTGCCTTCACATGAGGCACGGTGCTCACTCATGGCCCGAAACGACCCCATCTCTGAAGCCACCTCGTTCCTGTGCTTCACTGTCTCACCCACTACACTCGGACTCTCACACTTACACACGCACAACGCCACCTGTTGAGCAGATAACTCACCAGGCATTGCACCCCTATAGCATATTTTGAATATGGGAATATTCATACAGTGCTATTCAATCAGGGAACAATGAGGGTATTTTATTGACGTTTCGGTGGGCTTGTGGTAATGCACTGATACTAGGTACAGCACAAATTCCATCCCAATAATATCTTAAAATAATATATATATATATATATATATATATATATATATATATATATATCTGAACTCTAAACGTGTAAAGATTAAGCATATTTTTAGCAAGGGTTGATCGTCTGAGCAGCCCCCACACAACATGGTGCCCAATAACAGCCTTTTTAACTGATCTTCCTCCCACGGCAAGCTTCCTAGATAGAGTAGCTTTGTGCTGCTGTGTTGGTGGTGTAATAGTTTAGCTAATTGTGTTCTGGGTGTGGTGTCCCGAGTTTGAATCCTGGGGGACTATATGCTTTCATTAGTTTATAAAAATACATTGGGGTTTGTAATTGAGGATTAATGTTAAGAATCGGGTGTTCCTTATTTATATTAATTGCCTTTATGTAATGGTTAGTGTTTAAAATCTGTATGTGGTAACCCAGGTTCGAATCCCAGTGGATCACATGCTTTCATTAATTTCTTTGGGAGGGGTTGGGTGAAATATATAAATAGAATATATTTTTTTGCTTTGAAATTAAAGTTGTGCTGTAAAGTTTGTTGGTGCAGTTGGAATTGGAAGAATAAGCACTTTAGAGAAGTAAATTAAATATTTTTATCTTCGTGGCGCTTAGTGCACCGAATTTAGGTGAGGGTATCATCCTAGGGTTAGAGTCTTTGGAGAACCACACTTGTTCATTAGTTTCATTTATTTCATTAATTAGGTATATTTGTTAGTTAATTGGTGGGTTGGTGACTAAATATGAATTTATTAGATACTGTACTTCTTAAATGGGATGGACACTTATATTTTAATCCTGTATCGGTTTTCGTATACCAAACTATATGCAATAGTTTATAATTTTAAGTCAATTAAGAATAAATGCTAAATTAAAGACTATTTTATCTTTATTCTAGATGTAATTGCACAAAATCAGAACATTAATATCACCCCAATTTTCTGTTTTATAAGCTTTGCGACCTCTTTGCGAATTATTAAAGTTGATAATTGTCCTTCAATCTAAAGTAACTGGCATCCTGTTAGTTAGCTTATGGGGTAGAAAATTTGTATGTATTTACTATGGCACATACCTCCTTGCTGGGGGTGGCCGACTCGAGACTGAGCCCAAACAGAAACTACATTAAAGGGTTGTAATTCTCAGGGTCCGGGACTACGTTCATTGAGAAAGTTAGTTGTACTAAATAATTATTGCAAAGGTTTATATGCGGCATTAAAGTGTTCAACATTTAGTAGGCTATATATTTGTTTTCATAATTTCAAATTTATTTATATTCAATTTGCTTAGTTGATAATTTTAAGCATTTAATATAATTCTTAATAAATATGCTTGTCATGCCAATGTTTCCAGCATTTTATAAAGATTTTATCAACCCTGACCGAACCACTTTTCCTCAACAGATGATGCAGACTACTTACCTACCAGACTACACCAGCCTACCACAACCAAGACCAGCTAACCTACCAAGACGCCCCAGCCAACCAAGACACTTCCGCCAACCAAGACACCCCATCCAATCAGGACACACCAGCCAACCAGGAACCCTTAAACACATTTAACTAGTTACTTTTGAGTTGGTTTTAAACCTTTATATATTTTAACTTCCTAGTCTTGTTTTGAACGGCAATTGACTAGCCTAGTACTATTAATCTCAGCGTTGGAGAGTAGAGTTAATATAAGTATCTCGGTTTAGATGCTTATGTTCTGGGTTCAGAGTTCCGAATCCCGGGAGCACTATCATTTAATTAGATTATTAAAATACATTGGAGTTTGTAATTGATTTAACATTAAGAACGGGGTGTTACTCAATCCTAGATAGCGGTGAAATCCTGAATTTGACTGTACATGCACTTTTTCCTCTACTAAACTTGGACAAGGGGTTGAGCTGACCGTAATAGAATGACAATAAAAAGATTTGCTACACTTTTATTTATTGTATTTTTGTCTTTTTACCAAGTTCTTCAAAGCTTTTGTTTTAGTTTGAATATTTTAAATTATAATGCAGCGTATATATATCTGAACTCTAAACGTGTAAAGATTAAGCATAGTTTTAGCAAGGGTTGATAGTCTGAGCAGCCCCCACATAACATGGTGCCCAATATCAGCCTTTTTAACTGATCTGCCTCCCACGGCAAGCTTCCTAGATAGAGTAGCTTTGGGCTGCTGTGTTGGTGTAATAGTTTAGATAATTGTGTTCTGGGTGTGGTGTCCCGAGTTCGAATCTTGGGAGGACCATATGCTTTCATTAGTTTATAAAAATACATTGGGGTTTGTAATTGAGGATTAATGTTAAGAATCGGGTGTTCCTTATTTATATTAATTGCCTTTATGTAATGGTTAGTGTTTAAAATCTGTAAGTGGTAACCCAGGTTCGAATCCCGGTGGATCACATGCTTTCATTAATTTCTTTGGGAGGGGTTGGGTGAAATATAAAAATAGAATATATTTTTTTGCTTTGAAATTAAAATTGTGCTGTAAAGTTTTTTAGTGCAGTTGGAATTGGAAGAATATGCACATTAGAGAAGTAAATTAAATATTTTGATCTTGATCGCGCTTAGTGCACCGAATTGCCTCTGGTTCAGTGTTGTGCATAATTATAGTAGTAAATTCATTTCTATTCCTTTTAGAATTTTCAATAGCGCAAAAAATGTTCTTTTATTTATAAATTATTTTGCTTGAGCATTTTTCCACGTTATTTTGAAAAGTTTTGTCTTTTTACTGTTCTCCCAAATTTTGGTTTGTTTATTTTGCAAGTTTTAAATTATAAAGTAGTAATAATTGGATGAACTTTTCAATTTAGTAGATTCTTTTTGGCATTAATTTTAGTCTTTAGATACAAAGGTATAAGTATTAAACTGATCCTAATCGGCTTATGTTATAAACCTGCAGAAATTAGACTATATTGTTTAAAGTTGTTTGTACAAAATTAATATATAATTATTTTGTATATGCCTTCATATTTATTCCTGATTATTTTAAGCATTGTTTAGATTATAATTATAGTGGGATTGGGCCTGAGTATGTACTGTATATAGATAGATTTCCACAGCAATTATGATTAGTTTGTGTTTATCTTGCAAGTTTTAGTTTGTTCATTTTGCAAGCTTTAGTTTGTTTCAAAACTCCTTTTGAAGTTCATTAAGAATAAATGCTAAATTAAAGACAATGTCTTAATTTTATATGTAATTGCACAAAATCAGATTAATATCACTAATTTTCTGTTTTATAAGCTTTGAGACCTCTTTGTGAATTATTAAAGTTGATAATTGTCCTTCAATCTAAAGTAACTGGCTTGTTAGTTAGTTTAGGGGTAGAAAATTTGTATGTATTTACTATGGCACATACCTCCTTGCTGGGGGTGGCCGACTTGTGACTGAGCCCAAACAGAAACTACATTAAAGGGTTATAATTCTCAGGGTCTGGCCTTGAGAGGGCCTAGGCCCAGTGGGCTAGTATAAAATAAAAGCATCTTCAACAAAACCACGTTCGTTGAGAAAGTTAGTTGTACTAAATAATTATTGCAAAGGGTTATACGCGGCATTAAAGTGTTAAACATTTAGTAGGCTATATATTTGTTTTAATAATTTCAAATTTATGTATATTCACTTTGCTTAGTTGATATTTTTAAGTATTTAATATATTTCTTAATAAATATGCTTGCCATGCCAATGTTTCCAGCATTTTATCAAGATTTGATCAACCCTGACCGAAGCCCTTTTCCTCAACAGATGATGCACACCACTACCTACCAGACTACACCAGCCTACCACAACCAAGACGCCCCAGCCAACCAGGACACTCCATCCAACCAGGAACCCTTAACCCACCAGCCACATGTGCACACAAAGATAAGTAGATTTATACCACCTTTTTATATATTTCCTAGAGGTGTCGCTGTAGGACAGTGTGGTAAAACCATATTTCCGTATATCCAAAGTCTTTTGATTCACTAAAATGAACTTGCCAGGAAAGTTATAAAGAGTTGTGAAACTCTGAACGGTGATTGTCCTTAGGGGGATGGGTCGCAGACTGTACCATGCTCTCAGAGATGTTAAGTTCTTCAAACTGGCACTGTTGTCTTAATAGCGTAATATATAAGTGCGTGGAAGTTCGGTGAGAGTATCCTAGGTTAGTCCTAGAGTGACTCTTGTATTTGTTTTTCCATTGAGTTTAGAAGGTAAGCGGGTTGGTGAAGAAATATGAATAGTTATGTAACCTTGAGGCACTAGAACTTAAAATAATTTTACTAGAATTATTCTGGAAGGGGAAATAGTTTCTTAATGTACCGGTAAACCATTGAAGCTACTACACAAGAGTAAATGGTATACATTCTTAGTGCATTGTAAAATAGTGTTAAATATTTAATGCAGAAATAGTCTTAAACAATCTGTCCTTGCAGTAAATTGTCCATTGCAGCATATTAAGTTTGATTCAACATAAATTTCATTAGTATTTTTCTGGCCGTATACTTTTTCAGTCTTACTTGATCAGTCATATTTTGTAGGCCTAAATCCTAAATTTTCTACATTTATTTTGTATGCCGGTAATGCATACGCGCGCGGAATTTTCGTGAGTATCGTATGTTAATCTTTGGAGTGCCACATGTATTTGATGATTTCATTGAGTTTAGAAGTAAAATTGGTTGAAAAAATATGAATTGGTGTAATTAGATTACAATATAAGACTTTAAAACTAACTCAAAAGTTACCGTTAAAATATTTAAAGATTTGTGAAACTTTAATTTGAGTAACTAAAAAAAAAAAAATGGTGGAATTAAGAAAGTTCGCATGAAGGAAGTTTGGGTTGTTGCTGTTCCTCAGGCTGTCTGGCCGAGCAGCCCCAAGGTCCCAAGCAAGGCTAAGGCTATAACAGAGCACCCCCACAGAACCCTCCCAGCTTACCACTAATAATGCCCAGGTGACTGAAGCCACTCAAAGGCGGGGAGCTGAGGAGGGTGCGGAAACGCCCGGGAAACGAAAGTCCCACCCAAGACTGTGCCCCTCAGCAATTATAAAGGGAAAGTTGAGGGGCAAAGGAAAAATTTTACGCTTTGGCTCCCAATCTGCCAGGGTTGGCAGTAGGGAGGTCAATCCACGGAAAAGACGCAGTCACTTGAGATCTAGAAAATATATAAGTAAAAGGAACAGTCTGAGTAAGCTATGGGTATGGCAGAGAACGTTCAACTCTCATTCTGATAGACTAGCCCATCACCAATACTAGAGTATTTCCACATAGCGATTTTGATGGTTTATTGTTTGGGTTGTGAAACATAGTAATGGAAGATTCGAAACTGCATAATAATTCTTAGGCTTGTGTATATTTCCTTAACTATCTTGATAGCGTAATGGATAGTGCGCGGAATTTCGATGAGAGTATCCTGGGTTAGTCCTCTGAGTGCCACATGTATTTGTTTATTTCATTGAGTTTAGATGTGAAGTTGGTTGGTGTAAAAAACATAAAATTTAGGAAGTCTTGTGGTTAAATGGAAGGTATAGTTTAACTTTTAGGCACTTTGCATTGGGGTAACGGAACACTAATGATATAAGCATAGAAATCTCCAATGTGGAAGCTTGTGGGTAAGAGTTTAGATCTGAGGGTTGTTCTTGGGTAGGATGATGCGAGGGGGACTAGGGTATAGATTGGAACTGGATAATTAGAATTATTTAAAAAAAAAAAAAAAAAAAAAAAATCTGAGTCTTCATACCGTAATTCATAAATGCGCGGAGTTTTGATGTATCCTAGGTTAGAGTCCTTGGAGTGGCGCGTGTATTTGTTTTCATAGTTTAAAAGTAAAGTTGGTTGGTGAAAAAATCTGAATAGAAGGGTAATATCCATGCCAGCCTCGGTCAATTTAACCCCAGCTCCTAACTTATCTTATACTAACATAGCCAACTTAACCAAGCTCTTAACTTATCTCTTCCTAACATACCCAACTTAACCAAAACTAACTAAACTTTATAATCAAAACTTATCTAACTTCTCTAAACTGTATAGTCAAAAGCAAATATATATATATACCCGGTACATGATATTGTTCATCACTCTTAATTTTATTAATATATTTCCTTACCAGTCGCAAGGTTTAAAGTTTTCTTTGTTAGCGTAATGCATAAATGTGCGGAATTTCGGTGTGGGAATCCTAGGTTAGAGTCCTTGGAGTGCCACACGTATTAGTTAAATTTATTGAGTTTAGAAGAAAGTTGGTTGGTGAAAAAGTATGAAATGACAGAATTGTAAAGTTAGTCTCTCTAGATTTTGCACAAGTTATGTTTACCAGTGATCGGTTGCTTTTGGCTGTACTAACTCTAATGTAGTATTCTTTAACAAAAAACTGGAGAAGGGGCTGAGTTGACCGGATAACTTGCTCATTTAGTAATGTACACCCCATGTGGTAGATTGTGTTATTTTATTTCATAAATTTTATTTTAGTAAGCGTTGTTAAAACAGCGATTTTTAGTAGTTATTTTGCCTTTATATTGTCTGTCGGACTTTTGGTTTGTTTAGTTTGCAAGTTTTAAATTTTTAATAGATGGCCTAATGCTTAGTGTGCGGAATTTCGGTTAAGAGTATCCTAGGTTAGTCCTAGGAGTACCACATGCATTAATTACTTTTATTGATTTCATTAGTTGGGTTTATTTGTAAATTAATTGGTGGGTTGGTGAAAACAAATCTGAATTAAATAGATAGACCATAATTATTCTTTAACCATATCACTGTCGGGTACTTCTTAACCCCTTCAGCACAAAGATGTAATTTCTGGATTTTTTTTATTTAAAATTTTAATTATTTGAGTGTAATTTCCACATAGCGATTTTGAAGTTCCTTTGAGTTTCATTTTATTAAAGCGTTATTTCCACTTAACGATTTTGATCAGTTCCTTTGAGTTTATCTTGTCCCAGTTTTGGTTTGTTTTGCAAGTTTTAAATTATAATATCTGTTTAATTTCCGATAAATTTAAAAGCATTTTTCCACAGATTTTGTGTAGTTGTCATTTCGATAGGGTTTAATTTTAATGTTATATTAATTTGAACCGTAACTTGAGTTAATTTTAAAGTTTTATATTTTAATTTCCTACTTATTTGGGCTACTATTATATTCTTATAATCTTTATCTTATAATCTACAGTATTAGAGACTGAGCTTGAATAGGGACAACGATATATATTTCATGGTTGTTGTTACCCAAGGCCCCGAGAAAGGCAAAGGCCATAACCGTGCGCCCCCACAGAACCCTCACTGCCGACCACAAAGCCTGGGTAACCTAAGTCACTCCATGGCGGGGAGCTGAGGAGGGTGCGGAAACGCCCGGGAAACCAAAGCCCCACCCAGGGCCCTGTGCCCCTCCGCAATTATGAAGAGAAAGTTGAGGGGCAAAGGAAAAAATGTGACCGTTTGGCTTCAAATCTTGGTAGATTGGGAGGTCAATCCACGGAAGAGACGCCGTCACTTGAGATCTAGAAAATATATAAGTAAAAGGAACTGTCAGAGTAAGCTATGGGTATGGCAGAGATCACTCAGTGGTTCTTACTATTTGTTTGCTAGCCGGCGGTAACTTAGTGTGGTATTGTTACTATTCACCCATTAGGAGGAATTTGTGGAGAAGTAAGCTTTAGAGTTAAATCTTTAAATTAGTTGTGATAACCCAGGTTCGAATCCCGGTGGATCACCTAATGCTTTCATTAATTTCATAGGTGTCTGGTGTTGGAGTGAAGTTAATAAAATATAGAATATTAGATATTAGTTCTAAAGTAGAGATCAGGTGATAAGGAGTTTAGTTTAGTGAAGTAATAATAAAACTTAAATTCTTATCAAATAAATATTCTTTTAATGCCTATACATTTAATAATCACTGTTTAAAGTTTTGCAATTCTATGTTCAACAGGTTTGGCCCGGTGTGCAAGAAGAACGTAAACCCGAACAAATCCCCTTGAAAATCTGGACCCTACGCTGGCTGGATTGAAAATTAAGGATTCCACACCTACAACTCAGCACTACGCCAACTTAGGGGAGACTGACAGTTTTTATGGTCTATTAATTCATTTATTACTTTATCTTAGTGTTCTCGCTAGACCTCTATCAAGCTTAGAAAATCACTCCCTAGACACCCTTTAAAGATAAATTTGCAAATTTTTCGGTAGAGAAATATCCCGGCCGAAGGCCGATTCCTCCTAAAATTACAGGCTGGCATGGAAAAATACTTAAATGGCAGTCCTAATATTGCCAGAAATGGGGTGAAAAGTCCTAAAATCTCCAAACTAATGGAATTGGTCTTAAAATCTCAAATAGTGGGGCTAAACATTAGGGAGAAGGGAGTCCAGAAAATCAGTCTCCCCTTAAGGTATCCACACCTCCACTCGGCACGAAGTCAACTTAAGGCTTCCACACCACCACCACTCAGCACTACAGCAACGGACCAGAATCTGGTCAACATATAATTCTATTTATTTTACTCAGGCCCATTCCCCGTTTTTTATATATTTAGTTTCTACTAAAGAAAAACTATCTTGTTCTACCCTTCACTTGCTCAAAATAGTTTAAAAGTATAGTGTTCATATACAGTATAGCCTACTCGTACATAATTATAATGTAAGCCTTGCAAAATAAACAAACAAAAACTTTGACTAACTCAGTAAAAAGCCAAAACAACTTCTCTAAAACGCTGTGGAAACCACGCTTCAGCAAAATAATTATTTTTAAATACTCAATCAATTTAAAGACTGTTCCACTAAGTGAGGTTCTGGTCTTGTGCCCTAATGGTAGTGCTCCAGGCAGCGCTGTTCAGAGCTGCTTCATTATAATTTTTTTAAGTCTTGGTGGTGTAATGGTTAAAGTGTCTACAAATCTGTGATAACCCAGGTTCGAATCCCGGGGAATCACATAATTGCTTTCATTAATTTCATTGGAGGTGTTTGGTGAAATTGATAAAATCTAGATTATTTATTAACTATCAGACTATATGATCCGATCCCTTGGTGTAGCTCCCATGTTCACAAACTTTGATATTTTCACCTAATCTAATTGTCTTTAAATTTGTCCAATGTATGTCAACTAATGAAGTTAAAAAGAGTTGGAAGTTTCAATTGTGGTCACTTAATTTTTTGTTATGATTAATATTGCAGTTTCAAAACTATTCTATATATCTTTGTCGGATTATTAGTGTTCAATAAATTCTAAATATTATTGTATTGTATTATAATAAACCTTGTGTACCATGCATAAAATAAACTTTTAAGGAATCAAAGTTTTTAATGTACAGTATATATAAATATGCTTTGGCAGTGACCAAGTTGTGAAACTTCAATATTAACTTTATAAGTTGCGTTTATCTTTTACCATTTTTTTTTTTTTTATTTTGCAAGTTTTATATCATGACTTAATTCTGGTTGGTTTATAACATAAGTTTGTCTGCTAAGACTAGTCATTGGAAGGAATTTTGGTTAAAAAGTTTGAGTAATGTAAATCCAGTTTAGCCCAGTTAAAAGAATAAGAATGTAATATAGTAATGGAAGATCATAAATATTATATAATCCCAAAGCAATAGTTAAATCTGTACCCAAAATATAATTATAAGGTTGAAAAATAAATGCAGTATTGCAGAAAGAGGCCATTATACTATTGTTTAAAGTAGTTTGTACAAATTTAATAATTTGGACCATTTTCTAATGCGTTCAGTAGAGATTTTTTAAACACTTGCCAGCTTTTATTTATATATTATTATTTTACTTAAGCTTTGTTTCCACAGCGATTTTTATTAGTCATTGTCTTTTTACTGTTCATCTAAGTTTTGGTTAGTTTATTTTGCAAGTTTTTAATTCTGTAAAAGTATAGGTCTAAAATCTATTCGCCATTTAATAAGTCAGAGGTTGCCGTTAAATCTTAAAATTTAATAATCTTTATGCCTTCAATAAGTCTAAAATTTGTTCATATACCTGTATAGGCCTAGCTGTAAATCAAAATGCATCTGTCAAATTAAAGTAATTTTTGTTTATTTTTTATTTTAGATGAAATTCCTGTTAGTATATTATTCCTAGATTTTTATGGGTTCCAATAATGGTTCTTCAAATTAAACTTCGCAGTCATATTTTGTTATAAACTCGCTTTCTTGAAGACTTCTATTATTTTGTTTAAGAGTTTCCACAGCGATTTTGATAAAGTTTTGTCTTTTTACTGTTCGTCTAAGTTTTGGTTTGTTTATTTTGAAAGTTTTCCATAATTCATTTCACACCAGTAATGGCCTCTGGTTAAGTGTTGTGCAGAATTATAGTAGTACATTCATTTCTATTATTTTTACAATTTTCAATAGCGCAAAACATGTTCTTTTATTTATAAATTATTTTGCTTGAGCATTTTTTCCCAGTAGTTATTTTGAGAAGTTTTGTCTTTTTACAGTTATCCCAAATTTTAGTTTGTTTCTTTTGCAAGTTTTAAATTATAAAGTCTTAATAATTGGACTAACTTCTCAATTTAGTAGATTCTTTTTGGCATTAATTCTAGTCTTTAGATACAAAGGTATAAGTATTAAACTGATCCTAATCGGCTTATGTTATAAACCTGCAGAAATGAGACTATTGTTTAAAGTTGTTTGTACAAATATATAATTATTTTGTATATGCCTTAATTATATATTCCTGATTATTTTAAGCATTGTTTAGATTATAATTATAGTGCGATTGGGCCTGAGTATGTACTGTATAGATAGATTTCCACAGCGATCATGATTAGTTTGAGTTTATCTTTCAAGTTTTGGTTTGTTTATTTTGCAAGCTTTAGTTTTTTTATTTAGCAATAAAATAAAATTAAATTCTTTCTAATTACTCAATCAGTTGATAGAGTTTGTGAATAAATATAATTATAAGCAGATCGTCTGCATTAGTTGTTTAGCCAAATAATATAAAATTAAATCGGATTCTAATTACTGGCAAGTCTCTTACTTATTTAATGGGAATTTTAAAACTTATATTTTATTAGAAGCTTATTTGATTGGAAGGTAACTTTAAATTAAATTTTTAGGTATTGGCAATTTTGCTTTTATCTTTTATAGTCCCAGTTTTGGTTTATTTATGGCGACTCCCTATTTTAATAATTTAGTTTGTTTATTTTGAAAGTTTTACATAATAGCGATTTTGATTAGTTCTTTAGCTCATATCTTGTATCGTCCCAGTTTGGTTTGTTTATTTTAAGTTTTAGTCTAATTTGTTCCTGCCGTTCAGCATTCTCACCTTTTCCTTGTTGACTGTAGCTCTTTCACATTTCTGTCCATTGAAATCGGTCCTTCGCTGCCCTAGTCTTGCAGATATTCTTTTGGAATCGGTTTTGGTGGTGTAATGGATGTTCTGGTTGTGGTGTCCGGAGTTTGAATCCCGGGAGGACCATATGATTTTGATTAGTTATTTTGCCTTTACAGTATATTGTCGGTCTCCGTTTTGGTTTAAGTTTGAAAGTTTTAAATTTTAATTAAGCACATTAAAGTACATTGGCGTTTGTAATTGATGATTAATGTTAAGAACGGAGTGTTAATTATTTCCTTAGACCACATTGTCCTTCCTTAATCAAATTCACTTCCTTGCCGATATTTGGTTAGCTTTATTTTATTTCATAAATTTTATGGCAAGCGTTTTTGATTAGTTATTTTGCCTTTATATCGTCTTTGTCAGTTTTGGTTTGTTTAGTTTGCAAGTTTTAAATTTTAATTTCTAGGTTTCCATTCTGTTGCACTAGTCAATCTGCTATAACTTGGTGTAATGGTTTAGATGCTTATGTTCTGGGCAGTGTGTGGAGTTTTAATCTTGGGAGGACCATATGTTTTTAATAGTTTATTAAAGTACATTAGAGTTTGTAATTGATTATTAATGTTAAGAAAGGAGTTGCTTAGTTATTATCTTTGTCTTTTATCTTGTGTTCGTCTAAGTTTTGGTTTGTTTATTTTGAAAGTTTTACATTATAGCAATTTTGATTAGTTATTTTGCCTTTATATCGTCTTTGTCCCAGTTTTGGTTTGTTTAGTTTGCAAGTTTTAAATTTTAATTTATTTCTAAGTTTCCATTCTGTTTAGTTGTCAATCTGCGCTATAACTGTTGGTGGTGTAATGGTTTAGATAAGCGATTCCCAACCTTTTTTGTCATTTCCCCCTCCAACCATCCAGATTTCCCCCTTCATGTGGACAAGGGAAAGAGTAGTCTAAACACACCGACTCCTTTCGCTCTCGCGCTCTCTCTCGCTCTCGCTCTCTGGCATGAGAAAATCCATCTCAGAGATTTTTTGTTTTATTGCTAGTAGGAGTAGGCAGTGTAATCATGTAATTATTCCCCCCCTGGTAGCTTCAAATTTCCCCCAGGTTGGGAAATGCTGGTTTAGATGCTTATGTTCTGGGTGTGGTGTCCTGAGTTTGAATCCTGGGAAGACTGTTTTTATTAGTTCATTAAAGTACATTGGGGTTTGTAATTTATTATTATTGATGTTAAAGGGGTGTAAATTATTATAGTTCTTATTTTTGTCTTTTTACTGTGTTCGTCCAAGTTTTGGTTTGTTTATTTTGAAAGTTTTACATTATAGCGATTTTGATTAGTTCTTTAGCTTTTATCTTGTATCGTTCCAGTTTGGTTTGTTAATTTTAAAAGTTTTACATTCTAATTTGTTCCTGCCGTTCAGCGTTGTCTCTCGCCTTTTCCTTGTTGACTGTAGCTCTTTCGCATTTCTGTCCATTGAAATAGTTCCTTCGCTGCCCTAGTCTTGCCGATATTCTTTTGGAATTTGTTTTGGTGGAGTAATGGATTTGATGCTTATGTTCTGGGTGTAGTGTCCTGAGTTCGAATCCTGGGAGGACCATATGCTTTTGTTATAACTGATTTTGATTAGTTATTTTTCCTTTATATTGTCTGTCTCGGTTTTGGTTTAAGTTTGCAAGTTTTACATTTTAATTTATTAGCACATTCAAGTACATTGTCGTTTGTAATTGATGATTAATGTTAAGAACGGAGTGTTCATTATTTCCTTAGACCACATTGTCCTTCCTTAATCAAATTAACTTCCTTGCCGATATTTGGTTAGCTTTATTTTGAGTTTTATTACATACATTTTATTATGGTAAGCGTTTTTTCATGGATTTTTATTAGTTATTTTGCCTTTATATCGTTTTTGTCCCAGTTTTGGTTTGTTTAGTTTGCACATAAATGCTTTAATTAATTTCATAGGTGTCTGGTGTTGGGGTGAAGTAAATGAAATATAGAATATTAGTTTCTAAAGTAGAGATCAGGTGATAAGGAGTTTAGTTTAGTGAAGTAATAATAAAAACTAAATTATTATCATATAAATATAATTCTTTAATGCCCATATATTTAATCACCGTTTAAAGTTTTGCAATTCTATCTTAAACAGGTTTGGCCCGGTGTGCAAGAACGTAAACCCGAACAAATTGCCTTGAAAATCTGGACCCTACGCTGGCTGGATTGAAAATTAAGGATTCCACACCTACACTCGGCACTACGCCAACTTAAGGGGAGACTGACAGTTTTTATGGTCTATTAATTCATTTATTACTTTATCTTAGTTTTCTCGCTAGACCTCTATCAAGCTTAGAAAATCACTCCCTAGAAACCCCTTCAAGATAAATTTGTACAATTTTTGGTATAGAAATATCCCGGCCAAAGGCAGATTCCTCCTAAAATTACAGGCTGGCTATTGCTCGCCAGGGAAAATACTTAAATGGCACAAAGGGTCCTAATATTGCTAGAAATGGGGTGAAAAGTCATAAAATCTCCAAACTAATGGAATTGGTCTTAAAATCTCAAATAGTGGGGCTAAACATTAGGGAGAAGGGGTCCAGAAAATCAGTCACTCCTTAAGGTATCCACACCTCCACTCCACACTAAGTCAACTTAAGGCTTCCACACCACCACCACCACTCAGCACTACAGCAACGGACAAGAACCTGGTCGACATCTACTTCTATTTATTTTACTCAGGCCCATTCCCCGTTTTTATATATTTAGTTTCTACTAAAGTAAAACTCCATCTTGTTCTACCCTTCACTTGCTCAAAATAGTTTAAAAGTATAGTGTTCATATACAGTATAGCCTACTGGTACATAATTATAATGTAAGCCTTGCAAAATAAACTAGCAAAAACTTTGACTAACACAGTAAAAAGCCAAAATAACTTCTCTAAATCGCTGTGGAAACCACGCTTCAGCAAAATAATTCTTTTTAAATACTCAATCAATTTAAAGACTGTTCCACACTAAGTGCGGTTCTGGTCTTGCACCCTAATGGTGGTGCTCCAGGCAGCGCTGTTCAGAGCTGCCTCACTTATAATGTTTTTAAGTCCTAGTGGTGTAATGGTTAAGGTGTCTACAAATCTGTGATAACCCAGGTTCGAATCCCCGGGAATCACATAATTGCTTTCATTAATTTCATTGGAAGCGTTTGGTAAAATGTAGATTATTTATTAACTATCAGACTATATGATCCGATCCCTTGGTGTAGCTCCCATGTTCACAAACTTTGATATTTTCACCTAATCTACTGGTCTTTAAATTTGTCCAATGTATGTCAACTAATGAAGTTAAAAAGAGTTGTAGGTTTCAATTGTGGTCACTTAATTTTATGATTAATATTGCCATTTCAAAACTATTCTATATATCTTTGTCGGATTATTAGTGTTCAATAAATTCTAAATTTTATTGTATTGTATTATAATCGACCTTGTGCACCATGCATAAAATAAACTTAAGGAATCAAAGTTTTTAATGTACAGTATATATAAATATGCTTTGGCAGTGACCAAGTTGTGAAACTTCAATATTAACTTTATAAGTTGCTTTTACCAGTTTTGGTTAGTTTATTTTGCAAGTTTTATATCATGACTTAATTCTGGTTGGTTTATAACATAAGTTTGTCTGCTAAGACTAGTCATTGGAAGGAATTTTGGTTAAAAAGTTTGAGTAATGTAAATCCAGTTTAGCCTAGTTAAAAGAATAAGAATGTAATATAGTAATGGAAGATCATAAATATTATATAATCTCAAAGCAATAGTTAAATCTGTACCCAAAATATAATTATAAGGTTGAAAAATAAATGCAGTATTGCAGAAAGAGGCCATTATACTATTGTTTAAAGTAGTTTGTACAAATTTAATAATTTGGACTTTTCTAATGCGTTCAGTAGAGATTTTTTAAACACTTGCCAGCTTTTATTTATATTATTTTACTTAAGCTTTGTTTCCACAGCGATTTTTATTAGTCATTGTCTTTTTACTGTTCATCTAAGTTGTGGTTAGTTTATTTTGCAAGTTTTAAATTCTGTAAAAGTATAGGTCTAAAGTCTATTCGCCATTTAATAAGTCGGAGGTTGCTGTTAAATATTAAAATGTAATTATCTTTATGCCTTCAATAAGTCTAAAATTTGTTCATATACCTGTATAGGCCTAGCTGTAAATCAAAATGCTTCGGTCAAATTAAAATATATATATATATATTTTTTTTTTTTTTTTTTTTTCGCTATGTAATTCATGGTAGTCTATTATTCCTAGATTTTTATGAGTTCCAATAATGGTTCTTCAAATTAAACTTCGCAGTCCTATTTTGTTATAAACTCGCTTTTTTGAAGACTTCTATTATTTTTAAGGGTTTCCACAGTGATTTTGATATAAGTTAGTCTTTTTACTGTTCGTCTAAGTTTTGGTTTGTTTATTTTGAAAGTTTTCCATAATTCATTTTACACCAGTAATGGCCTCTGGTTAAGTGTTGTGCATAATTATAGTACATTCATTTCTATTACTTTTACAATTTTCAATAGCGCAAAACTTGTTTTTTTTATTTATAAATTATTTTGCTTGAGCATTTTTTCCACTAGTTATTTTGATAAGTTGTTTTGTCTTTTTACCGTTATCCCAAGTTTTGGTTTGTTTATTTTGCAAGTTTTAAATTATAAAGTAGTAATAATTGGACGAAATTCTCAATTTTCTTTCTTGTTTTCAATGTTCTTTTATTTCATAGATTTCATTTTAGTAAGCGGTTTCCACATAGCGATTTTGATAATTTAATTGGACTTTATATTGTCCTTGTCCCAATTTTAGTTTGTTTAGTTTGCAAGTTTTACATTTTAATTTAGTAGATAAATGCAACCATTTAAATTAATGCCAAAAAGGCATTAATTTAAATGGTTGCATTATTGAATGTAGTCTTTAGATACAAAGGTATAGGTATTAAACTGATCCTAATCGGCTTATGTTATAAACTTGCAGAAATGAGACTATATTGTTTAAAGTTGTTTGTACAAATATATAATTATTTTGTATATGCCTTCATTATATATTCCCGATTATTTTAAGCATTATTTAGATTATAATTATAGTGGGATTGGGCCTGAGTATGTACTGTATATAGATAGATTTACACAGCGATTATGATTAGTTTGTGGTTATTTAGCAAGCTTTGGTTTGTTTATTTAGCAAGCGTTACATCTTAATGAAATTAAATTCTTTCTAATTACTCCATCAGTTGATAGGGGAGTTTGTGAATAAATATGAATATAAGCAGATCGTCTGCATTAGTTTTTTAGCCAAATAAAATAAAATTAAATCTGATTACTGGCAAGTCTCCTACTTATTTCATGGGAATATTAAAACTGATATTTTATTATAAGCTTATTTAATTGGAAGGTAACTTTAAATTAAATATTTAGGTATTGGCAGTTTTGCTTTTATCTTGTATCGTCCCAGTTTTGGTTTGTTTATGGCGACTCTATTTTAATAATAATTTGGTTTGTTTATTTTGAAAGTTTTACATTATAGTGATTTTGGTTAGTTCTTTTGCTTTTATCTTGTATCGTCCCAGTTTAGTTTGTTTATTTTAAGTTTTACATTATAATTTGTTTCTGCCGTTCAGCGTTCTCACCTTTTCCTTGTTGACTGTAGCTCTTTCACATTTCTGTCCATTGAAATAGTTCCTTTGCTGCCCTAGTCTTGCCGATATTCTTTTGGAATCGGTTTTGGTGGTGTAATGGATGTTCTGGGTGTGGTGTCCGGAGTTTGAATCCCGGGAGGACCATATGCTTTTGTTATAACCGATTTTGATTAGTTATTTTGCCTTTACAGTATATAGTCTGTCTCAGTTTTGGTTTAAGTTTGCAAGTTTTAAATTTTAATTAAACACATTAAAGTACATTGGAGTTTGTAATTGATGATTAATGTTAAGAACGGGGTGTTAATTATTTCCTTAGACCACATTGTCCTTCCTTAATCAAATTCACTTCCTTGCCGATATTTGGTTAGCTTTATTTTGTTTTATTTCATAAATTTTATTATGTCAAGCGTTTTTTATTAGTTATTTTGCCTTTATATCGTCTTTGTCACAGTTTTGGTTTGTTTAGTTTGCGAGTTTTAAATTTTAATTTCTAGGTTTCCATTCTGTTGCACTAGTCAATCTGCTATAACTGTTGGTGTAATGGTTTAGATGCTTATGTTCTGGGTGTGGTGTCCTGAGTTTGAATCTTGGGAGGACCATATGTTTTTAATAGTTTATTAAAGTACGTTGGAATTTGTAATTGATTATTAATGTTAAAGGAGTGTTACTTAGTTATTATCTTTGTCTTTTATCTTGTGTTCGTCTAAAGTTTGGTTTGTTTATTTTGAAAGTTTTACATTATAGCGATTTTGATAAAGGCAAAAGCCTTTATATCGTCTTTGTCCAAGTTTTGGTTTGTTTAGTTTGCAAGTTTTAAATTTTAATTTATTTCTAAGTTTCCATTCTGTTTAGTTGTCAATCTGCGCTATAACTGTTGGTGGTGTAATGGTTTAGATGCTTATGTTCTGGGTGTGGTGTCCTGAGTTTGAATCCTGGGAGGATCATGTTTTTATTAGTTCATTTAAGTACATTGGGGTTTGTAATTGATTATTAAGGGGTTAAGAAAGGGGTGTTACTTATAGTTATTTTTGTCTTTTTACTGTGTTTGTCCAAGTTTTGGTTTGTTTATTTTGAAAGTTTTAAATTATAGCAGTTTTGATTAGTTCTTTTGCTTTTAACTTGTATTGTCCCAGTTTTGGTTTGTTTATGGTGCGACTCTATTTTAATAATAATAATAATTTGGTTTGTTTATTTTGAAAGTTTTACATTATAGCGATTTTGATTAGTTCTTTTGTTTTTATCTTGTTTCGTCCCAGTTTGGTTTGTTTATTTTAAAAGTTAAATTCTAATTTGTTCCTGCCGTTCAGCGATGTCTCACCTTTTCCTTGTTGACTGCAGCGCTTTCACATTTCTGTCCATTGAAATCGTTCCTTCGCTGCCCTAGTCTTGCCGATATTCTTTTGGAATTTGTATTGGTGGTGTAATGGATTAGATGCTTATGTTCTGGGTGTGGTGTCCTGAGTTCGAATCCCGGGAGGACCTTATGCTTTTGTTATAACTGATTTTGATTAGTTATTTTGCCTTTATATTGTCTGTCCCAGTTTTGGTTTAAGTTTGCAAGTTTTAAATTTTAATTTATTAGCACATTCAAGTACATTGGGGTTTGTAATTGATGATTAATGTTAAGAACGGGGTGTTAATTATTTCCTTAGACCACATTGTCCTTCCTTAATCAAATTAACTTCCTTGCCGATATTTGGTTAGCTTTATTTTGAGTTTTATTTAATAATTTTTTTTTAGTAAGCGTTAGTTTCTAAATAGCGATTTTGATTAGTTATTTTGCCTTTATCGTCTTTGTCCAAGTTTTGGTTTGTTTAGTTTGCAAGTTTTAAATTTTAATTTATTTCTAAGTTTCCATTCTGTTTAGTTGTCAATCTGCTATAACTGTTGGTGGTGTAATGGTTTAGATGCTTATGTTCTGGGTGTGGTGTCCTGAGTTTGAATCCTGGGAGGACCATATGTTTTTATTAGTTTATTAAAGTACATTGGGGTTTGTAATTGATTATTAATGTTAAGAAAGGGGTGTTTCTTATTATAGTTATTAGTTTTGTCTTTTTACCGTGTTCGTCCAAGTTTTGGTTTGTTTATTTTAAGTATTAAATTATAATAGTAATTAGAATATCTTACTTTTTATCTTCTGATCTCAAAGTTCTGCCTAACCTTATCCTCTCCATTCCTTTTTGGGTACTCTTAAGTTTTACACTTTGTTATTCTCAAAGTTTCAGATCCATTAATAAGTATATGGAAGACTCTTTGGTTGTATACTTTCATTTTTAGTGACTGGTAGCTTGCCTAGGTGTTTGTATTTTGTTTGTGTTCATTGTTTTGTTCTGCCTATTCTGGCTCCGTCTAGAGTCTGCCACCCCCCAAGAGAAAAAGAAAAAATAGGAAAAGTGGGGATTGTACCAGAGTATATAGAATAGACTAGCTTGCGTTTCATACTGGAGCAGTTTAAAATTGTAAAGCTTGCAAAATAAATAAAACAAACAAAATTTGCACTCCATGCCTATCCTTCGCTCGATTTTTCTAGTGATGTATTATATAACTTTTTTTCACTATTTGTTGTGGTTGAATAAGATGATTGGTTTGTTTTATTTAAATTTTCAATCCTATGTTGAGGCTCTATTTTCATCCATAATTTGTTGTATCCTCCCCCCCCCCCCTTTTATATGAATGTTCCTGTTGACATCGCACAATAAGTTAGGTTCACATTTTTAAGTTTTCTTTTACTTCGACCATTCTTTTCCTAGTCATACAAATATTTCTATAATTTTCAAAGGTTAATTCCTCCATACATACATAAAAGTTTAAAGACCGTTTTGACCACAGAAAATGTGGTTAGTCAGTCTTAAATTGCGGCTTTCCAGGTGGCCCTGTCAAAGGCTGCCTCTTGTAGAGATCAAACTGGAGTACCCGAGCACGTCATTCTAGGTCCACCCCTACCTGACATTTCTTGTTCAACTGCTTTTTTATTTTTAATTCTAGTTTTCTTTCATATTCATATTTGCACTTTTTCTTTTACCTTTTGTGTAGCTTCGATTTCACTCATTTCCAGTTATACTGGATATTTTGGTTTTTCATACTTTCTCATAATTTTTTGTTTTTTTTTCCTCCCTGGAAAAATCCTGCTAAAGGATGGCCATGACATAAATGTCTCCAGACTACTTTGTCAAGACATGCTTCCTTTGCCTGTACCACGATGCCCCTTCCACTACGTGGAAGTTTTTCCTCAATGTATTTTTCCACTTTCTTTTCCCATACCAAAGGTGGTCTAACACTACTAGCTGCTCCACCCACTCCTATCTTTCTTGGCATTGTCTTCATTCATTCTCTGAACATTTTACCATGCTGTATTTCCATAGTACAGTACTTGAAACTTTCAATCTCTTCCAATACCTAATTTCTCATTATTTTGCAACTTTTCTAATGTTCTTTAATTCTATATTTTGCGTAAATATCTATGGGTTCGTGCATTCTTCTCTAACACCATTACCTTGCATTGACCTATCTTTTTGCATACTGTCTAAGTCTGACCACTCTCTGAAGTTCTTCCACATTTTCCGGCAACAGGACTGCATCGTCAGCATATAAACATTTTAAGATCTTTCACTCTCTTCACTCTGATTCCAGCCTAGTGCCTATACCCATTAATCGTGCCCTACATTCTCAAATCACTCCATGTGCATATTGAACAATGGTAACATGACTCATCCCTGCCTTACTTCTACATTGACCTCAAAACTCGCTTAACTTATCTCCTACCTTCACATTTGCCATTGCATTCCTATAGATTTTTTGTGTTGCCATTAGCAACTTTTGTCCCACACCATATGCTGTTGACACATTCCACAGACCCTCCCAATCTACTTTGTCATAGGGCTTTTCTAAATCATTGAATGCGCATTGAGGCTATCTGGTCAATGCAGCCCCTGCCCTTTCATGCCTATTTTGTCATGTTATCTTCTGAAGTCTGTTGTGTATACCTTTTCAGGTATGCTAAGCAAGCTAATTCCCCTATAACTTTCACTCTTTACTACCCTTCCCTTTGTACAGGGGTACTATCACTGCTTTCCTTTTTCCCATGCTAATTTACATAACTGCATCATGTCAACAGCTTATTCTCTCTCGTATCTCCGCATTTTACCTTTGCCTATTTTAATATTTGTCTGTTTATCGGTCTTTCATCTACTGTTTATTTCTACCCGTCTCCATTTTTCCCTTGCCCCTCAACTTTCCCTTCATAATTGCCAAGGGGCACAGGGCCTTGGGTGGGGCTTTGGTTTCTCGGGCGTTTCCGCGCCCTCCTCAGCTCCCTGCCTTAAAGTGGCTTCGGTCACCTGGGTTTTGTTAGTGGTAAGCAGGGAGGGTTTTGTGGGGGCGCTCTATGGCCTTGGCCTTGTTCGGGACCTTGGGGCTGTTCGGCCAGGCAGCCTGGGGAACAACAACAACCACCCGTCTCCATTCCCATCGAGATCTTTGCCTTTCCCCTACTTTTTATTTATCTAAATTCCATCCCCGACTTCCCCAAAAATGTGGTTCTCCAAGGACTTAAACCTAGGATACTCGCATCAAAATTCTGCACACTAAGATTTGTAAAACTTACCAAACTAGATGACTGACTCTTGGTACAAGTAAAGAGTTACAATAATTGACCATAACGATATTTAATTTATGCGACTTAAATTGTATATGAATTTTTACCCAGCATTTTTAAGTGTCGTATGACCTGCTTATTGATTTTATAACTTGCAAAATATACCAAAACCGGTAAGTCACAGTATAGACGAAACTTATTACAAATTTTTAAATTTATTTAAAATTATTCATTAACCTATAAATAATTAATTAAAACTAATGAATTTATGATGAATGTTTTGATGGCCTTATTAATAATCAAGAACTTTAAATTGAGGAAAATAACTTGATCTTTGTCGAAGGGTAAATAAATGTACAATAAATTTATAATTGCCGCATGTTTTGGGCACATGTACTCCACCTGGTGGGTATGTAGGTAAAAAGTACCTATATATTGTAAAACTTTAAAACAAAATTACAATATAACTTAAGTAATATTTGTTAATGCTAGAAATATATTCCATGGGAAAAAATAACTAAATATTAAAAATTTATCGCTAATTAATAAATATGGACCTGGAAAGTGTGTTTTAGTAACCCTATTCATGCATATGTATCTCCCCCCCCCCGAGGTACTGGGTAAATACATGGAGGTGGAGATCCCCCCCTCCCCTCTCTGGTAAATACATGAAAGTGGAGAGGGCCAACTCCCCCCCCCCAGGTTATGGGGTAAATATATGAAAGTGAAGACCCCCCTACTCTTGGGGTAAATATATGAAAATGGAGAAGTCTCCCCCCCCCCCCCAAGGGTATGGGGTAAATATATGAAAGTGGAGATCCCACCCCCTCTAATGTATGAGGGCGGCAGTGTTTGAAAAAAAAAAATGCCCCCCCCCCCCCCAATGTATGAGGGCAGGAGTTAAAAAAAAAAAAAAAAAAAAAACTCAAATCCCCCTCCCCCCCCCCCATTATGTATGAGGGTGGGAGTAAAAAAAAAAAAATCATACCCCCCTAATGTATGAGGGCGGGAGTAAAAAAAAAAAAAAATCCCCCCCCCCCTAATGTATGAGGGTGGGAGTGTAAAAAAAGAAAAAAAAATCCCCCCCCCCCCTAATGTATGAACGTGTATGAGGGAGTTAAAAAAAAAAAAAAAAAAAAAAAAAAAAAAAAAAAATCATACATTCGAATTGATGAAAAGGCTTTTTCATAAATTCGAATTTATGAATCTTTTTTTTTTCATAAATTTGAATTTATGAATTTTTTCCCTACTTTTTTGTTAAAAATTACGAAATTTTTGAATTTTAAAAAAAAAACTTCATAAATTCAAATTTATGAAAAAAAAAGATTCATAAATTCGAATTTATGAAAATGACTTCATAAATTCGAATGTATGATTTTTTTTTTTTTTTTTTTTTTATAAAAAAAAAAAAAATCATACATTCGAATTTATGAAAAGGCTTTTTCATAAATTCGAATTTATGAATCTTTTTTTTTCATAAATTTGAATTTATGAAGTTTTTTTAACAAAATTTCAAAAATTTCTTAATTTTTAACAAAAAATAGGGGAAAAAAATTCATAAATTCAAATTTATGAAAAAAAAAGATTCATAAATTTGAATTTATGAAAAAGCCTTTTCATAAATTCGAATGTATGAATTTTTTTTTTTTTTTTCTCTCATACACGTTCATACATTAGGGGGGGGGGGTATTTTTTTCTTTTTTTACACTCCCACCCTTATACATTAGGGGGGGATTTTTTTTTTTTTTAACACTCCGGCCCTCATACATTAGGGGGGGGGGGGTATTTTGTTTTGTTTTTACCACTCCCTCATACATTAGGGGGGGGGGGATTTTTTTTTTTTTTTTTTTAACACTGCCACTCATACATTAGGGGGGGTATTTTGTTTTGTTTTTACCACTCCCTCATACATTAGGGGGGGGGGGGATTTTTTTTTTTTTTTTTTTTTTTTTTTTAACACTGCCACTCTCATACATTAGAGGGGGTGGGATCTCTACTTTCATATATTTACCCCATACCCTGGGGGGGGGGGGGGGGGGGGGAGGAGAGACCTCTCCTCCATTTTCATATATTTACCCCATACCCCAGAGAGGGAGGGGGGGAAATAACTTTTGTTTGTTTTTGCTCCACTCCCGCCCTCATACATTAGTGGGGGGGGGGGAATCTCTACTTTCATATATTTACCCCATACCCGAGGGGTGGCAAGATTGCCTCCTGTTTCATACATCTACCCCATACCCTAAAGTGTGGGGGGGGGGGGGTCTACACTTCCATTAATTTACCCGATCCTAATTGGAACTAAAACCGTTGTTTCTGTTCGGGCTCTGTCTTGAGTCAGCCACCTCCAGCAATGGGGTTTTGTGCTGTTCGGGCTCGGTCTCGAGTCGGCCACCTCCAGCAATGGGGTTTTGTGCCCGAATATAATTATACACATGAATGGGGTAAATAAGTTTTTTTTTATCCTCTGAGGATTGAAACACTTCCCTGGTCCAGATTTGTTTATTTAGTTTTAAGATTGGTACAATTTTTTTTCCAACCATGGAAAACTAAATATTTCTAGCATCATAAAATAAAAAAAATAATATTCTATATATATATATATATATATATATATATATATATATATATATATATATATATATATATACCGGTGTATATATATATATATAAAAGGAAAAATAGAGATTGGGCCTGAGCATAGATAAATAAAAATATTTCATTAAAAACTAATTTGCAATTCTTTTGGTCTTTAAATTATAGTTAGGAATTTATTTTTCTATTTAATTATTTATTTTTGAAAACTTTACATTATAATTTTTAGTTTTGGTAGTTTTGTGATGTCCCTTATGGGCTGTCTCGAATTGGCCACCAATAAAAAAAAAAAAATATATATATATACTGTATATATATAAAATGTGGTGTGCAAGAGTTATGTATAATTATACTGTACGTACATCCAGAATTTGCCTGCATATCCATAAACATAACCTATAACATCCGCCAGGTGCGAGTACAAATCCCTAATATTTGGAACGATTAATAAAAAAAAAAAAAAAAAAAAAAGTAAAAGTAAAAATATGAATGGTAAAAAAAATATGGAAAAAAGTAAAAAAAATAAAATAAAAAAAAAAGCAAAAATTTTTTTTTATAAAAATAAGTAAAAATATCGAATGGTTAAAAAAAAAAAAAAAAATTGGGGATGTAGTAAATGGATAGGAAAAAAAAAGGCATGTGCCAGAGTAGCCTAGATATATTATACATTAAAATGTAAAACTTGCAAACCAAAACGAACATACGAAAAACTGTTAAGTGCTTAACAAATATTTAAGATTAGTCAATAATTGACCATAAAATTATTCCATATATGCAACTATTTACTTTCATCAAAACCAGTCTAAGAGTTTGTATAGTAACCCAGCTCTAGTCCAAGTCATCTAGTTTAGTGCACATTTTTCCGTCATGAATAAAAACTTATCGATATTTACTACTATTTGAAAGGAAAGTTTTAAGTTAACATTAACAGTCCATTTGTATACTTTAAGTATGCAGTTCATTAACAATCTGTATATTTATAAAGAAAATATTAGTTACATTGTGCGAGGGGGGATGGAATTTGGATAAATTAATTTAGCAACTTCAAAACATTAAAAACGTGAATATGAATTATTACTGAACAATTTAGTTATTTTTCTGGCAAGTTTTCTATATTTAAATTCCAAAGCAAACTAATACATTTAAGGCCCAATTCTAACATTCGTATTGAAAGGAGGAATTTAAGGGAATCTATAAGTTTAGTTCTATCAAAATATATTTAACTAGTGGGAGTAGAGCTATGGGATGCATTAAATTATCTAGCTAGACACATTCCACTTTATTGTATTTTTAAGCTGGGGGTAGGTAGCCAACTAGACAAAGCCAAAATCAATAATGAACACAAAAACAAAATTCACTGAATAAACATTTATGAAATTAAAATTTGTACCAAATCGGTCGCACGTGCAAATCTATAATAAAGCCAAGTTCGTCCCAGTTTTGGTTTGTTTATTTTGCAACTTTTACATTATACTAAATCTAAATGCAAATTAGTAGGCTATTTGGAAAGTCGAAGCTATGTGACTAGGTAACTTTCGGCATGGTATTAATTCTATCAATAACTTCTGTCAACACTTCAATAAGCTAATGCCAGTTCTTTTCTTGATATCACAATACATTACATTACATTAATGAAGTCAACGCACCAGGCGACAAAGGCCATATGGCACGAAATATGTAGACGGGAAGGAAGTTAACTAAATATCATCGAGAACGCGAACATGATGAAGGAAGGACATAATACGGGAGATAGAAAACGAGGGAGATTCAGAAAGAAAATCTGCAAGACATGGCGGCTGGCGGAGGAAAGCCAGAAAAGGGAAGAAACGCGTGCGGGCAACGGAAAATAAGGGGCAATCGAGGAAAAGATGGCAGACAGAAAGCTGAACGGTACAGTGCGAGCAAAGAGTCGGAGAACGGGACATTAAAAACGAATGGTGATATCACAATAACGTTTGTGTACTATTAATGTATTTTAATTAAGCAATGTACTGTACTACCTCTTCGGACTGTTTTAGTGGTACCAAATTTTACTCTAGCAATAAAGCGATATTTATACTTATGAAATTTAGAAAATTTAATACACACATTTTGAAAAGTGCTTATTCTTATCAGAAAATTTAAGTTATATTTAAATAGCATGTTCATCAAGTTATCAATAACTAAACTTTAAATTTCATAAACAATGACAATTATGATGTACAGTTACCTCTAATGCCGATTTTGTTTAGAGTTTCTAAATAGAATTTATTACATGTGAAGCTATAATTATTGTTGGCTTTATCTAGTAGGGATTACAAATTTGTAAATTTATGAAATAGACTAAGCAAATTTAACAAATACGAAAAATTAAAAACAAAAATTAATTATTTCCAATACCATTGACCATGCTTCTAGCTTCCTCGCAAATATTTCTTTAAATTTTGTCCATTACGTTATGAAAATATTAATACACTACAGTACTTCACTAATATATAACTAAAAGGCATAGGAATCGTCACAGTTTTGGTTTAGTTTGTTTTGCAAGTTTTAAATTATAGTTGGGCCTGAATACATACATTATAATTACTTAAAAGAAATAAAGCATGTAAACAACAATAATCTTTATTAATTATACAAAATATATCAACCCACTACAAGTCAGACCAGATATGAACATTCTGAACAGCTACAGTCTAGTACATTAAGTGTTCTTATGGTGGAGACTAGTAACTTCCTCATATCAAACAGATTAACTTGCTCATGTAGTAATGTACACCCTATGTGGTGGATTGTGTTCTTTTATTTAATAATTTTCATTTTAGTAAGCGTTGTTTCCACATAGCGATTTTGATAATTTAATTTGACTTTATATTGGCCTTGTCCCAATTTTGGGTTTGTTTAGTTTGCTAGTTTTACATTTTAATCTATTGTCTATATCTATGAGGTCTATCTATACGCTATGTATATATGTGTGCATGTATTGGGGGAGCAGATGTGGATGGTTATAGATCATAATAGTTATGGCCCGGAATCCTACGACACTTTTTGGAAGCAAAATTATGATATGGACTATGATAAACTGCTAGAGTAAAACAAAAAAAATGTATTGCTACCGTCTAAGTTTTTCATAAAATTAAATTCTAAAGATAGCAAGAATAAGTCTGAATTCCTAAAATTTATAAATGTAGGGCCCGAATGTAACTTTAGTATTAAAAAGGAGGAATTTAATGGCAGCTTTAAAATTAAAGAGGAATTTAATGGCATCTTTAAGTTTAGTTCTATCATAATATACTGAACTAGTGGGATCAAAGCTAAGACTTAAAATAAGAATTAACATTTATGCAACTATTACAACTAACAAACTTGTCAAAATGCAAATCTATAATAATGCAAAGTTCTGAAAATACTAAATCTAAAGGCAAATTGGCATACAAAGTTGAAGATATATACTAAGGTAACTTTCTGCATGGTATTAAGTTTATCAAGAACTTCTACTGAATTGTCAACACTCCAATAATAGTTAATGCCAGTTCTATTCTTTATGGTATCAATATAGTTTAGTACTTTCTATGTATTTTAAGCAATGTACGAGCTGTTTTGATAAAGTTTTAGTGGTAGAAAATTTTGCTCCGGCAATAAAGCGAAGTTTATAAAGTCTTTAATGAAATTTGGGTAACTTTTATAATTTAGCAATGCATTTATTATAAGCAGAAAGTTTAATATCAAAGGTTATATTTTTATTATATATAATTCATTAAGTAAACTATTAAATTATCCTGAATTTTTAACACTTACCACAAATATTTATGAAATTTATAACCTTTATTGCCTAGTTCTTTTTTCATGTTTTCTAGATAAAATGTCATTCATATGAAGCTAGTTATTGCTGGCTTTATCTACTGTAGGGATTAAAAAAAATGTATGCAAATTCATCAAATCAACTAAGCTAATAACTATTTAAAAAGACCAAAACATTAAATAAAATTAAGAAAATTTTAGTACCAATGAATTTAATCAATTTTGACTATGCTTCTAGCTCCCTCGCAGCGCTTAGTTTAAAGTAATTTCTCTTTTGATCTATTAACTGAAAAAAATTCTTTTAAAATTGTCAAAGGTTACTTGATCATTACATATTCTATATTTATTAGGTTCTCTCCACTAACCAACATTACTCCTAAACTCTCTTAACACCTTACGAGCGGCCTATGCGGTTTATTTATATGTACCGCACAGCGGGGTGTTTTTAGCCAAAATAGGGCTGTTTACGTGATCATTTTCATGCCTAAATAAGACCCAGAACGTAAAAAAAGTACCTATCCCTGAAAGGGCATAAACAGAGCTTTCGAATGACACCATAACGATCCTTGTATGATGGATAGTTTTCTTGCAATAACCGTGCAACGCGAGTGCAAAAAGCAGGTAATTCGGTAGTTTCGGTACATAATTGAGTATGTAGCGAGTGAGAGAGGGAGGAGGGAGCTGAGATTTGTGTCAGTAGGTTCGCCGCGGTGGTCTGGAGCAGTCATACGCTCGCTAGTCTCCTGCCACCACTTGTCTCTCTCTCTCTCAGCCACATTACGTGCTGAAATTGCCACTCGACCTATGTCGAGCGCCGCCACATAGTCCAGCTTTATTTAACTCGACTTATGTTGCTCGCCGCTAATTAAGGGTTAATGAAATGATCAAACACACGTGGCAGTCCGGGGATTCGAACCTAGGATGCTCACACCGAAAATAAACACTTCTGCATTGCACCACGAAGACAGAGGGGCATCTGCTAACTGGGTGCAATTCATTCATGGCCACCCCTTCGGGGATCATGGCAGTAGAGAGACTAGACTCTGCTTATGGACCACGGTCTTTATCTTTTGACAGTTTTTTCCACATTGCGATTTTGAGATGCTTTTTACTGTGTTGGTCTAAGTTTAGTAGTTTATTTTGCAAGTTCTACATTATAATAAAATATTCCTGACCATCACTGTACAATCTGGAGCTTAAAAGAACGCTAAATGTGCTAACCTACCCTCAAGTGATTTAAATTAGAATATTCCTTTACCCAACATTTAAATTTCAGAAGTTGGTATAGCTGTTGGAAAGTTCATATTGGGTCAGGACTGTTAGGTCTGGTAGTGTACACCTTATTGTACCCAGAAACTATTTGAAATACTGTAGTGTTAACACAAAATACAATTACTGGTCATACCTTTACATATTTTCAAACTATTTACTTTAGGAGGTCAAGGCATTTTAATGTAGTCTACAAATTTATGAGAGTTACAAAAAATGCTAAGTAAACTGTATATTTATACAAACAGAACTTTTTGACAGCTTAAGCACACTAAGACTTCTGCATTACATTAATTAGGCTTATTTGAAAGTTAATGAATATATAAAAATAAATTTCTCAATTTGCAAATAAAATTTTCACTCAAAATAAAGTATGGGTATCTATAATAATTTAATAATAATAATATATAAGTTAGATTTTAATTACTCTGCAATTGTCTTTAATCAATGCATAAATTTGGATTTAATTACTGATTTCTTTACGGTGTAATTCTTAAATCTAGTTTAAACTTTGTATGACTAATCTTTTAAGTATTAGTTACTTTTCTTTTAAGTCTATTCCCACCCAATGATCAATCTCTCCAGAAGTTACCGATTATAAACACTTAATTAAATTCCTTAGTCAGATATTTTTTCACTAAAGTTCTATTTGCATAAATTAATCAAGATAATAGCACTAAACTTTCACAACTTGGTCACTGACAACATAATGTTGGTTTATTTTGAAAGTTTTAAATTAGGATTCACTCCATTTTGTTTCCTGTTAACAAGTACCACCACCTTCACTCAAACTAAATTTTATACATGGTACCAAATACTAGGTTTAATATAATAAAATTACCCTTCTATAATTTATTAACAGATTATATAACTGGTTCAAACACTTCATATATAAATTAATATTCTACTATATAAAACAGTGACCAGAACTGAAGTGCTTAATCCTATTAAACTTAGTTTACATAGATTTGAAACTTTGAATTGAAAACTAAATTAATTTCAAATGCCCAAGTTATCATTTTAACGAGCAATTCTAAATTTACTAGGTTATTTATGTTAGGCTCGGTCTCGAGTCGGCCACCCCCAGCTAGGGGTATGTGCCTGATTATATACATATAGATAGATCTACACATGATTCACCAACAGTAATCATGTGAACTCAAAACCAGATAATTACTTTTGTCTAATGGGCGCTCTACTACAGATATCAAAATGTTACTGACCATATACAAACTCAAACCCTCCTTTTAAAAATTGCTGGGAACAATACTGGTGTACACTAAGCGGCATATTGTTGTAGCATAAATATTACTCAAAACGTTGACATGTCTATACTGTACTCTGTTCACTTTAACATGGCAGGAGTGAGTGGCTATTTCATATAATCCTGACTTGAGTATTTTAAAATGAAAGGGCATAGGTACGACTGAAATCGGAGGGAATGGAAATATATTTAGTTCTGTTTGTGTAGCACGTGGAAAATTCAGAGTGTTCACTGATTTAAAGGTCAACGGAAAGAAATTTAAGACAATAGGGTTTAAGGTAACTCTTGGAACTATAAACTAGGACTAAATATAATCAAGAATGCCAAACACACAGAAATTAGGGAAGATTAAGAAACTTTACAACTATTTGGGAGCGGTGTTTAGAGAATAAGGTAACATGGAAACATTAAACTGTGAGAGAAGGATGCTTTGAGAACATTGTAAACAATGGGGAAGAAGGGAGTCTCCGAGGAACGGTGGGTTTCCTACTCATACTTGGGGAATTTCAACATTGACTGTAAGTGACGAGGGCCTCTCAAAACTAAGAGCGCTAGCGGATGTCAGCCAGTGTGAACCGGCTAGATTTACTAAGAAATAGGGAGGTGTAAGAGTCTTATAAAATGGAAGACCAAGTTCTGGCAAGTAAATGTGGAGGGCTTGAGTGAATATTATGTAAAACTTGCAAAATAAAACAAAACTGAGACAATATAAAGACTAGAAAACTTATTGAAATCGCTGTGGAAAAGACGCTTAAGCAAAGATTATATAATATAGTGTGGTGCGGATTTGCCAGGTGCAAGTGCTTCAGGGGGACTTTGTCGAGTCTTGCTGATTCACTGTTCGCACTATAAAATTGTAAAACTTTGAAAATAAACAAACCAAAAATTTTGACGAAAACAATATAAAGGCAAAACAACTAATCAAAATCGCTATGTGAATTTTTTTTTTTAGCAAAATAAAATTATTACAGTAAATGTAAGATACCCGACTCCAAGGACCTGATGGGGCTATGTTGTGGATTATATTGTACTACAGTAAAGAGAAACTACACTCTGGATGAAACAGTCTTTAAACTATTATGCATGTACAGTATGTGTATGTATGTATGCTTGTATTTATTGGGAGCAACTGATACTTAGGAGTGCCGAGTTAATGTGAACAGAGTGTAGCGCGTCGAGCAGACACTTGGCAGAGATGGTCAATGGTGAGAGCAAAGGTGGAATCCAAAGGTCGGCCAGCCAACGTAGGGTTGAGGCGTGAACTGCAACTTTTTCTGGTTTGTTTTTCTTGCACGAAGAGCGAAACCTGTTGAGCAAGAAATTAATTTCAGTCAAGGCTTTCGAAAGATTAGTTTACCCAATTATATTATTATGTTACTTCCAACAACCAACCATACTCCTAAAATAGATTAATGAAATTTACAAACACATGTGGCAGTCTAGCAAAGGATGAAAGACATTAAATAGTTTTCACCAACCCACCAATTAATTTACAAATAAACCCAACTAGTGAAATCAATGAAAATTATTAATATAGGTGGTACTCCAAGGACTAAGCTAGGATACTCACCGAAATTCCGTACACTAAGCTATCAAGACAAAAATTTTGACCTATAATACATACTCCAAATATAAAGCTTGCCCGAACCATTCTTTTAGGTCCGAGTTTTATTAAACTTATTTTTACCGACTATAATAGATTAGCCACATTGTACACTATCTGCCAACAGGTTTCATTCACGAGGGAGATATGTAACGGATATTATAAAAGTAAACTTCAAATATAAACAAACTAAAACAGGAACGACAGACAAAATATACAAGTTACAATTTAAAACTTTCAAAATAATCAAACTAAAACTCACAGTAAAAAGGCAAAATAATTAATAAACCGCTACATATACGAGTAACGCCCCGTTCTTAGCATTAATCATTTACAAACCCCAATGTACTTTAATATACTAATGAAAGCATATAGTCTTCCCAAGATTCGAACTCTGGACACCACACCCAGAACACTAGCACCTAAACCATTACACCACCAAGACAGTAAAAGGTAGCAATTTTCACATCGTAGGACACATACTTTATGGTAGTTTAGAGTTAGTCTTTCACCAGGTCTAAGTTAGGTTTAGTTAAGGAAAGATATCCACTAGAGGGATTTTTTCCTAGACTTATTTCTCACTCATGTTTAGCCCCACTACTATTGAGAAACTAAGACTTTAGCCCGATTAGTTTGGCGATTTTAAGAACTTTCATCCCATTTCTGTCAATTTTAAGATCTTTAGTGTCATTTAGGGGTCTATTTTTTCCTGGCGACCGATAGCGAGCCTGTACTGTAAGAGGAACCGGCCTTTGGCTGGGACATTTTTCTACCGAAAAATGTACAAATAAGTCTTAAAAGGGGGTCAAGGGGGAGTAATTTTAAGCTTGATTGAGGTCTACGGAGAAAACTAAAAACCTCCCCTTAAGTTGTCAATCTAAATCAGGTCTAAGTTAAGTTAGTTTTTTATTTACAATGTCTAGGTTAAGGTCCATCTACATTCCCATTTATTTGTACTAGGGACACATAGCACCAGTTAGGTAAGGGTTAGTCTTGTATCCCACAAACTACAGTTTCTTTTCAGTCTATATTTATATCTGTACTGTACTGTACTTTATGGAAAAATATGCACCAGGTCTGCATCACATTTAGACACTTTATATAATTACCACCACTTTCACTAAATCTTCAGTTATAATTTAAAATTTGCAAAATAAACAAACTAAAACGAGGACAAGACAATAAAGAAACTAAAGAATTAAAATTTAAATTTCAAAAAAAAAAAAATTTCGGACAAAGAATAAAAATTGCTATGTGGAAACGCTTTAGCAAAGTAATATATTTAAATAAAACTATAAATTCTTGATGGGAACTTTGCAATTTACAGTCATTTGAAAAGAAACCGACTATAGTTACTAATGCCACGTTAGTGATTAGGGTTAGGGTTAGTGATTTATCAGATTTACAAGGTACTGTACTAAGTTAGCCTTCAAAGGTTGATGCGGATTTTTAAAGTCAGTATTTCGGTGGGAGTATCCTAGGTTTGAGTTCTTTGAGCGACATGCATGTTGGATTTCATTAATTTAATTTAGAAGTGAAGTTAGTGAAAAAAATATTTATTATTATAATTTAAAACTTTCAAAATAAACAAACTAAAACTAATATAGGCAGTTAAAAAAATTAAAAAAAAAAAAAAAAAATTGCTATGTGAAAACTAGCCTACGCTTAAGTAAAATAATAACACAAAAATCCGAGCCAATGTAGTAAGTGTCCTATAAGGTGAATATTGCTACCTATATAAATATTAAGGAACACTATACTTAACATTAATCCTCCATTAAAAAACTCCAACGCACTTCAATAAATCAAGGAGAGCATATGTCCCTCCCGGGATTCGAACTCGGGACACCACACCCAGAACATACGCATCTAAGCCATAGAGCCACCACCTAAGCCACCACCCTTATTTCCCTAAATAAAAATATAACGGGGTATGTGACAGTACTGTATATTAAAATGTAGATAGAAAAGAACTCTACCGCATGAAACATATTGGCAGGTAGTATACAATGTGGCTAATCTATTATGGACCTTCAATAGAATTTAAAACTTTCTAAACAAACCAAAACTTATACAAACGCAGTAAAAACACAAAATAACTATATCAAAATAGCTGTGGAAACTGCTTTAGTAAAATAAATATGTATAAATAAAAGCATGATATACTGTACAGTTTAAAACTAGACAAATTTACCTCCAAAACATTTACGATAACTTTAATTCTATAGCGGACGATATCAACGACCCTTATCGTTAAACAAATAGTATTACAGTACTGTAGTGACAGACTGCATGAAACTCAGACTGGCAAGGGAAAATAATTAACTTAAAATAACTAGCAGTTTTTTGCAATATTATAAGCAACACCCCGTTCTTAACAATAATCATCAATTACAAACCTCAATGTACTTTAATAAACTAATGAAAGCATATGGTCCCCCGGGATTCGAACTCGGGACACCACACCCAGAACATAAGCACCTAAACCATTACACCAACATATTAAAATTTTAAACTTGCAAACTAATACCAAGACTGGGACAAAGACAATATAAAGGCAAAATCATCAAAATCGCTATGAGGAAACTATGCTTACTAAAATAAAATGTTAATCGTTATTAACATTTTCGAACGGTGTAGATTTATTTTACTCCCTAGACTGGAAAAACTTTCCAGAACTCCATCAAACTAGTGCCTCCAGAACCATAACAAGGAGGGGGCTTAACAGAGCCCTGGTGGACTGCAACTCCCACTATGAACTCCTCCGTACATCGTTCACCCTCACTGCCGTTGCAAGGCATATCCAATTTATGATTATATTTGACCATATCCACTACAAAACTTATTATACTGTAATTTAAAACTTACAAAATAAGCAAACTAAAATTTGGACACAGTAAAAAGACAAAAGAACTGATCAAACTCGCTATGTGGAAAAGACGCTTTAGCAAAATAATAATTCTAAAACAATCTACCACATTAATTAAAATATCTTTATGAGCAAAGTTGTCTGCAAATTTATTTAGTTTTCATAGTTAACATTTTCAAACATTATATTTACTTTACTCCCTAGACTGGAAAAAACTTTCCAGAACCCCTTAATTAAAATTTAAAACGAAAACCAAAACTGGGACAAAGACAATATAAAGGCAAAATAACTGATCAAACTCTATGTGGAAAAACAGCCCTGGTGGACTCCAACTCACACACTGAACTCTTCTGTATATCGTTCACTCTCACTGCCATTGTGAGGTTTAGATTAATATGCAGTATTCAAGAACGCATAATATATCTTAGGCTTGTGCATAAACCCTTTAACGGTCTTGATAGCCTAGTGCTTTGTGTGCGGAATTTCAATGAGATTATAATTTAAAACTTGCAAAATAAACAAACCAAAACTTATACGAACTCTGTAAAAAAGACAAACTAATCAAAATCGCTATGTGGAAACAACGCTAGAGTCCTTTGAGTATCACAAGTATTCATGGATTTCATTAGTTGGGCAAGTTTATTTTTAAATTAATTGTAGAGTTGATTAAAACATAAATATTAAATTTATAAAACTATATTGAAGATAAAGTTCTAACCAAAAATCAGTCTAGTTATATTTGCATAAAGAAAATCTGGCTTCTAATTCTTAGGAGTGGGCTAGAGATTATGGAACCAGAGTGTACACAGACCCTTAAGGGGGTACTATTTTATATGGACCTTCTCCCTAGTGTTTAGCATATTAGTTTTGAGATTTTAAGAATTTCCTTCCATTAGTTTGGCGATTTTAATATCTTACACCCCATTTTGTTGTCAATTTAAAGACCTTTTTTGTGCCATTTAGGAGTTTAATTTTTCCTGGAGAGTGATAGCAAGCCTAATTTCAGGAGGAAACTACTTTCGTCCGGATAATTTTTCTATCGAAAAATTTAAAATTTCATCTTGAAGGGGGTCTAGGGGGTGTTTTTTTTTTAAATTTGATGGAGGTCTAGCGAGGAAACTAAAAAAATAAATATACAATATATACATTTATAGCAATTAAACAAAATATATACAGTATACATATAGATAAAAAAAAACTTAAGGGACTATTTATATGGTGGATTATGTCCCAGCTGGTGGCTTTTGTTGTAATCTTCTTCCTTCCCTTGCTGCCTGGCCGAACAACCCCCCTCGAGTCCCAGCTGGTTAGTGTAGTTACCATCTGTTTAACACATTTTAGGTTAGGGTCTAATTTAACGCTTTAAAATTATACAAACCAAAACAGGGACGACAATAATAAATTAATACCGGGAACAGATGGAGTGTGGGGAAATGTTGAGGTATGGTGGTGAGATAGTGATCAAATGGGTATGGAAAATGTGCAAATTAGCATGGGAGAAGGGGAGTGCACCCGATGACTGGAAGACTGGCATAAGAGTCCCCCTATATAAGGGCAAAGAGGAGTGTGTGGTAACCACTGAGGAATAGGTCTTCTAAGCGTAGTAGGGAAGGTATACAGTAGGATAGTGATGGAGAGAGTGAGAACTGAGAAATGGATAGGTGACGAGCAGGGAGGTTTTAGGAAGGGAAGAGGATGTGTTTATCAGATTTGTACCCTGAATTGTGTTGTGGAGAAACATCTGTAGAAGAAACAAAACGTGTATGTTGCCTTTATGGACTTGGAGAAGGCCTATGACAGAGTGGATAGAGAAGGATTGTGGAAAGTACTTAGAATATACGGAGTAGAGGGCAAGTTGCTGAAAGCAGTGAAGAGCATGTATGAGGGTGCAAAGGTGGCAGTACGTGTGGAGAGTGAGCAGAGCGAGTTCTTTGACCTGAATGTTGGTTTGAGACAGGGGTGTGTGATGTCCCCGTGGTTGTTTACTGTATATATGGATGGAGTCATTTAAGAAATACTATCAAGAGCAGTGGATGTTGGTGTATCGCTGAAAAGGGAGGGAATTGAGTGGAAGCTACCTATACTGCTGTTTGCGGATGATAGTTCTGATGAGTGATAATGAATGGGAGTTGCAGGGTCTGGTAAAGGAGTTTGGAACCGTGCGAAAAACGGAATTTGAAGGTAAATGCGGGGAAGAGCAAGGTTATGGTCTTCGAAAGGGGGTGAAGTCACAGAGTGTGAGGTGAAGCTGAACGGTCAGGCTATGGAGATCATAAACTCTTTTAAGTATCTGGGCAGTGTGTTGAGTAAAGATGGGACTATGGATGAAGAAGTGCGGGAGAGGGTACAAGAGGGCAAGAGGGTTGTAGGAACGCTGAAAGCAGTAACAAGAAATAGGGTGGTCAGTATGGAAGTGAAGAAGTCCTTGCACGATGTGGTAATCCCGACACTGACTTACGGAAGCGAAGCATGGACGTTGGTTGAGAGAGAGTGAGAGGGGTGGAAATGAATTACTTAAGTGCGTGCAGAGTTACATGGACGGATAGACAGACTAATGAGGAAGTAAGGAGGTGTGGAGGTAGATGTGCTGGAAAGTGTGAAGAGGAACAACTTGAGATGGTTCAGCCATATGGAACGTATACCTGTACATGGAAAGCGAGAGAATGACAAAGAGGGTGTACGAGAGCGAGGTGGAGGGACAGAGTGAGAGGTAGACCGGTAGAGAAGTGGAAGGATGGAGTGAGGAAGTATATGAACGAAGGCAGTACTGGTTGGGGGGAGGGGCGTAGACCGACTGGGGACAGGTGCATGGGGGCAGTTAGTTCGTGGCCACCCATTCGGGGAACACAGTCAGGCAATAGATAGATGGAATATAACCAAGAAATTAAAACCGGGATGGCACAATATAAACCAGAAATTATAACAGGGACGGCAATAAACAAAATAAATTAAAACCTCAATATAAACAAGAAATTTATCACTAAATGGAAATAACACTAGGAAAATATAATTCAGGGCTCTAACACTTAGGAGTGGGCTTGATATTATAGCATCAGAGTGTACACAAACCCTTAAGGGAACTAAACTAATACTGTAGGACTCTACTCTTATGGTCGATTAGAAGAGAAGAACACAAGCAGAAATCCGATTGGCCCACACAAGGCAGCTGGTTAGTGTAAGTCACCATCTGTTGAGAAAGAGATTTTAGGTTAGTGTATTATAATGTAAAACTTGCTAAATATATAACCAAAACTGGGACTAAGACAATATAAAGTCAAATTAACTTATCAAAATAACTGGAAATGCTTACTAAAATAAAATTGTGAAATATATAGCTTGCTAAATATGTAACCAAAACAGGGACGACAATATAAATAAAAGAGAACTTATCAAAATCACAATGTGGAAATAACTATTTAGCAATTATAATTTAAAACTTGCAAAATAAACAAGCCAAAACTTATACGAACACGGTAAAACGACAATAACCAATCAAAATCGCTGTGGAAATACCCTCTAGTAAAATAATATATAAATAAAACAAATAAAACTGCATTTATAACTTCTAAGTTCAAATCTCCACCACAAATTTAAAGTATATAATGTATATTAATTAAAAACATTGAAATAACCTTTAAATCAACTAGTACAAATCGTACAATAAATTAAAAAAATACATCTGAATGAGGGAGTTATTAATTTGTAAAACTTGCAAAATTAACTAAAACTTTGACAAAGACCATATAAAGGCAAAAGAACTAATCAAAATCGCTATGTGGAAAAACAATTTAGCAAAATCCCTTATTTAATACTATTTTCATTATCTTCACAAGCGAGGCCTTTAGCTAAATCAAATTCTTAAAGAAACTATGAAATCATAAACGTGGGCAGACTAGGATACCTTTGGACAAACTATAAAACTATGATAAAGACGAGCTGTATCAATTTCAATTTCGGTCAACTCGGCCCAAGATTAGTTAAAGAACAGTTGGTACAGCCAAAAGAATCGGTCCTTTAGTAGCCATAAATTGTGAAAAATATACTTTAAAACTTTCAATATATGCAAACAAAGAGAATACTGATATAAAAAAAAAAAAAAAATTTTTTTATCCAACCAACTTTACTTCTAAACTCAATGAAATCAACAAATACGTGTGGCACTCCAAGGACTCGAACCAAGGATGCACTCACTGAAATTCCGCGCATTTATACATTACGTTATCAAGACTAAAGAACTTAATATAAATCACCTTTGGAAAGAACTCTTTAGCAAATTAATTCCTCTAAATAAAATAGTATTCTAAAGGCAATATGATATAAACTTTAAAATAGGCATTAACTTTATATTGCAACAGAAGCTATCAAAATTGTACTAGTCCGAAGCTATTTGAAATTTCTCTGGCAAGGAAAACCGATCATTTAAGTTTATGAGCGATCCTTTACATTAACCATTTATTTTGACTGTACACTAGTTAGATTTGAGAGGTTAGAATAGATTAGAAGTTAGATTAGATCCCGTAAGTTAGATTAGAAACAGATTAGATACCGTAAGATAGATTAGATGGGATAGACTAAAGAAGTTAGATTATGGTTAGTTTAGGTAGGTTACTTTGTGTTAGGTTAGGAGCTGGGATTAAACTGACCGAGGTTGGAATTGATAGCCTAATAATTGATCTAATAATTAGAAGACATAGCTACTCGTGAGCTCTTTAGAGTTTATGCAAATACATTAATTATCATGTAAAACTTGCAAAATAAACAAACTAAAACTTATACGAACACAGTAAAAAGACAAAACTAATCAAAACCGCTATGTGGAAACTACGCTTAAGTAAAATAATTTATAAATAACAATCCAATTTAGAATTATGTTGAAACTAAATCGGCTATATATTAAAATGTATTTATACATTCCATTTTTAATTGTTTCACTCCAACACCAAACCTCCCAATGAAATTAATTAAAGCAAGCATGTGATCCACCGGGATTCGAACCTGGGTTACCACATAGATTTTAAACACTTAACCATTACACCATCAAGGATAGTCTATTTGATCTGAATATCAATCTAAATGGATATATTGGCATAAAGAAAATCACAAGAGCTAAAAAAAAATTGCCAGTAGCCGCACAATAGTTCAAGGTATCCTATTCCTATAACCATTTCTCACTTTGGTTTTGCCCCATTTAATTTTAGATTAAAAAGTTTCCTATTAATTTAAAATTTAAACTTTCAAACTCAAGTTACTGTTCAAATTTATATAACCAACTCGTTAACAATAAATTATATCTCAAAACCCCAAAAGTTACTATTCAAATTTATATAAAACTTGTTAAAATTAAATTATATCTAAACAACTAAAAATCTAAGTGGAAAAATGCATTTAAATTTATCGGAAATAAAACTTTGAAAACCTGAAACTTATATCCAAATTTTTAATTGAAGATCTTTTACCCCAATTTTTGTATCAATTTAAACACTTCCCGTACCATTTGGGTATAAGTAACGCCCCGTTCTTAACATTCATTACAAATCCCATGTACTTTAATAAAATAATGAAAGCATATAGTCTTCCCAGGATTCGAACTCAGGACACCACACCCAGAACATTAGCATCTAAACCATTACACCACCAACAGTTACCATAATAAATATACATAGTTTTGATTAAAGACATTTGCCCCATTACTTCGGTGATATTATGACTGCCGTATGTGTATTTTTTCCTGGCATGCAATAGCGAGCCTGTATTTTAGGAAGTGGCCTTCGGCCAGGACATTCTTCTACCGAAAAATGTACAAGTATATCTCTAAGAGGGGTCTGTGATTTTTTCTAAGCTCGATTGAGGTAACTAAAATATATACTGTAGATTAACAAATGCATAAAAACCTCCCCTGAAGGACATGACATTAATACAGCAGAGAGCAAGCCAAACTTTATGACAGCTGGGACATTACTTATTAGCGCCACCGTACTAAAGGTCTACTTATCTTTGATGAAGGAGTGTGGTCCGATTGTTTTAGTTCCCCAAACAGTCCAAGTCCAGTAAACCAAAGCCGCTCCAGATGCTCGGCCCCAAATCCAGTAGACCAAAGCCGCTCCAGATGCTCGGCCCCAAATCCAGTAGCCCAAACCCGCTCCAGATGCTCGGCCCCCGAAGGAACCAGGATGAGAAGAGATCAGGGTGTCAAACCGGAGCAATTGTGTTTGAAAAATGAGTATGACAAAGACAAGAAAATTATCATGAAATAGCATTGTTTTGGCAGATCACCTAACACAAATTTAACTATAAACCACAATTTCATTTTTGTATATACAAGAAACTACTGCATTCTTTTGACTCCCTGAAGAGATCCATCCCAGAGGGCAGCAGGGTAGGGGATGATAAGTGCGGTCCGGTTAGTTAGTGTAGGCCGCACCACCTGTTAAGGAAATGGGTTCCGTCAAGGTTGGTCAATAGAAAAAAAAAAGTATTTTGCATTTGGAATAGCACTATCGTTAGTGAGTGCTGTACTGTATTTTATATATTATTTTGTAATAGTATAGATATCTTATCAATATTTGTATTTTTTACTATAATGTCTTGTCATGTTGCAAATTTGATTTTAAATAATATTTTGACATTTAACATGTAGTTTCTTTATTCATGCAGAGTTTAGTAAAATTTGCCAGAACGTCCCGGACTTTCCAAACTTGACTACTTCCTTTAACGTGACGATAGTGCGTTGTTATATGTGCGATTGGTTTGCTTGGGAAACAGATTAACTTGCTCATGTAGTGATGTACACCCTATGTGGTGGATTGTGTTCTTTTATTTAATAATTTTCATTTTAGTAAGCGTTGTTTCCACATAGCGATTTTGATAATTTAATTTGACTTTATATTGTCCTTGTCCCAATTTTGGTTTGTTTAGTTTGCAAGTTTTACATTTTAATTCAATTCAAATCTAAAATTCAAATTTTAAAGTAACAAAAAATTATAACTTTTCTAGTCGGCCACCCCCAGCTATATGGGGTCTGTGCCAGAGTATATAGATAAAATAGAAAAAGAGTTATACCAACCAACTTTCTCTTCTAATTGCCGAGGGGCACAGGGCACTAGGTGGAGCTTTGGTTTCCCGGACATTTCCGCACCCTCATCAGCTCCCCGCAATGGAGTGGCTTCGGTCACCCAGGCTTTATTGTGGTAGGCAGGAGGGTTCTGTGGGGGCGCTCGGTTATGGCCTTGCTCGGGGCCATTCGGCCAGGCAGCCTGAGGAACAACAATCAAATTAAATATAGAATACTTAAATATATGCATCTAATAAATCATACAATACTACAATCTATCGCAGATTATTTTAGTAGCGATAAATCGGATTATAATGACAAACTGGAGTGAATGTAAAACAATACCCTGAGAATAGGAACTTTAAATGTGGATTATCTTCGGGCTCTGTCTCGTGTCGGCCACCCACAGCAATGGGGTATGTGCCTCGGTATATACTGTACATACATTACGAGATTGTGCAAAAATATATAGACAAGATCTAAATTACTTTTATAAAATTAGCATTTCCACTATTTCAGTTTAAGTAACCCCCGTTCCCAACACTAAATAAATTACAAATCCCAATGTACTTTAATAAACTAATGAAAGCATATGGTCTTCCCGGGATTCGAACTCAGGACACCACACCCAGAACATTAGCATCTAAACCATTACACCACCAACAGTGCAGATGACATAACTCTCATGCACACACCATGACTCAAAAAGAGCAACAGATCTCCTTCAACCCTATCTCAACACACTACATGGCTGGTGCACTACAGACTTAATCTAGCCCCAGCCAAATCCACCGCAACCCTGCTCACAAGTTGGACAGAACACTAATACATCCCTCAACTCACCATAAACAACACACCCCTAACACATACACACCCAAAATCCTAGGAGTAACATATGATACTCATATGACATTCAAACAGCACACCACAAACATTAAAAAGTAACTGACACCCAGACTTAACGCCCTCAGGTCACTTGCTCACACAAAATTTGGACACAAATAAACTACCACCACAGTATATAAAAAATACATAAGATCAGTGATGGAATACGCAAGCCCAGCCTGGGCTTCTAACCTAGCTGAAACTCATAAGACCTTACAGACTATTCAAAACAAAGCCCTGAAGATCATTACAGGCTTCACAGCTACTGCACCCACAGATCACCTACATCAAGAAACCAAAATCCTCAAAGTCAAAGACCATCTGGACATGAGAGGCACTCAATTCCTGGCAGCAACCTCCACGAACCAAGACCACCCACTAAACTACATGGCAACACACCCACAGACACCAAGAAATATCAAAACACCCAGCACACGGTATCACACACAATTATTGTCTTCTCTCCCTCCCTGCCCACCCCGAACCAACTTCCAGAAGCACATCCATACTCATATCTCTCACCGATCCATCCACTCACTCAGACAACACGCAGCTGCATGCACGACTTGCCGAAATCCATCCTTCCGAATCCTCCCTTCCTCGCGAGGACAGTCCACCTGGCCAGGCTGAGATGCAGACACCATCCAGCTCTCCTGAGCTATCAGAAGAGACTGGATGACTCCGTTGTCGATGCCTGCCCGGGATGTAACAGCACCCCATACCATTAAATACATCATAGAAAACTGCATTTCACACAACCACTTACGCCTACAACACAATCTACACTCAAGGAGTGCTCTGTGGGAAAGCCCGATCGTGGCCATGGCCTTTCTCAGCGACTCTGGGATGTTCGGCCAGGCAGCTTAGGGAACAACAACCACCAACAGTTAACATAATAAATACATACATAGTTTTGATTAAAGACATTTGCCCCATTACTTCGGTGATATTATGACTGCCGTATGTGTATTTTTTCCGGGCATGCAATAGCAAGCCTGTATTTTAGGAAGTGGCCTTCGGCCAGGACATTCTTCTACCGAAAAATGTACAAGTATATCTCTAAGAGGGGTCTGATTTTTTCTAAGCTCGATTGAGGTAACTAAAATATATACTGTAGATTAACAAATGCATAAAAACCTCCCCTGAAGGACATGACATTAATACAGCAGAGAGCAAGCCAAACTTTATGACAGCTGGGACATTACTTATTAGCGCCACCGTACTAAAGGTCTACTTATCTTTGATGAAGGAGTGTGGTCCGATTGTTTTAGTTCCCCAAACAGTCCAAGTCCAGTAAACCAAAGCCGCTCCAGATGCTCGGCCCCAAATCCAGTAGACCAAAGCCACTCCAGATGCTCTGCCCCAAATCCAGTAGACCAAAGCCGCTCCAGATGCTCGGCCCCCGAAGGAACCAGGATGAGAAGAGATCAGGGTGTCAAACCGGAGCAATTGTGTTTGAAAAATTAGTATGACAAAGACAAGAAAATTATCATGAAATAGCATTGTTTTGGCAGATCACCTAACACAAATTTAACTATAAACCACAATTTCATTTTTGTATATACAAGAAACTACTGCGTTCTTTTGACTCCCTGAAGAGATCCATCCCAGAGGGCAGCAGGGTAGGGGATGATAAGTGCGGTCCGGTTAGTTAGTGTAGGCCGCACCACCTGTTAAGGAAATGGGTTCCGTCAAGGTTGGTCAATAGAAAAAAAAAAGGATTTTGCATTTTTAATTAAATTCAAATCTAAAATTCAAATTTTAAAGTAACAAAAAATCATAACTTTTCTAGTCGGCCACCCCCAGCTATATGGGGTCTGTGCCAGAGTATATAGATAAAATAGAAAAAGAGTTATACCAACCAACTTTCTCTTCTAATTGCTGAGGGGCACAGGGCACTAGGTGGAGCTTTGGTTTCCCCGGACGTTTCCGCACCCTCATCAGCTCCCCGCAATGGAGTGGCTTCGGTCACCCAGGGTTTATTGTGGTAGGCAGGAGGGTTCTGTGGGGGCGCTCGGTTATGGCCTTGCTCGGGGCCATTCGGCCAGGCAGCCTGAGGAACAACAATCAAATTAAATATAGAATACTTAAATATATGCATCTAATAAATCATACAATACTACAATCTATCGCAGATTATTTTAGTAGCGATAAATCGGATTATAATGACAAACTGGAGTGAATGTAAAACAATACCCTGAGAATAGGAACTTTAAATGTGGATTATCTTCGGGCTCTGTCTCGTGTCGGCCACCCACAGCAATGGGGTATGTGCCTCGGTATATACTGTACATACATTACGAGATTGTGCAAAAATATATAAAGATCTAAATTACTTTTATAAATTAAAATGTAAAACTTGCAAACTAAACAAACCAAAATTGGGACAAGGACAATATAAAGTCAAATTAAATTATCAAAATCGCTATGTGGAAACAACGTTTACTAAAATGAAAATTATTAAATAAAAGAACACAATCCACCACATAGGGTGTACATTACTACATGAGCAAGTTAATCGGTTTCCCAAGCAAACTAATCGCACATATAACAACGCACTATCGTCACGTTAAAAGAAGTAGTCAAGTTTGGGAAGTCCGGGACGTTCTGGCAAATTTTACTAAACTCTGCATGAATAAAGAAACTACATGTTAAATGTCAAAATATTATTTAAAATCAAATTTGCAACATGACAAGACATTAACAATAGTACAAAATACAAATATTGATAAGATGTCTATACTATTACAAAATAATATATAAAATACAGTACAGCACTCGCTAACGATAGTGCTATCGGGTAGGTACCTGTAAGCATAGCATGCCTCAAGTGACCCCTATCAATAACTACCCTACAAATACCCTACATTTATAGCACAAATAAACTAAGGAAATCGCAAAAGTAAGCAATTGATACTATCGACAATGAATACATATAATATAAAGACAAATAATTGCAAAATATGAAGTAACAGATTTAAACAAAGAGTACTCTTTTAACAAGAACAATAAATTTAAAAAATCATCAATATTAATAATAATAATAATAGAAAAAGAAAAAGATAAACAATAAATACAGACAAAAAGTAAGCAGAGGTTATACAAGAAACTTAAAGTTAAAAATGCTTGATTAAAATTATTGATGTCAAATTTTAGAATACAGTCACAATAATTGACCCTAAAAAGATTAAATTTATGGAACAATTTACTTGCCTCAAAACCTCTGTCCACTAAGAGTCTGTATAGTAACCTAGCTCTAGCCCAAAAGTCATCTACTTTAGTGCAGATTTTACAAAATCTTATTAATTGGGAATAAAAACAATTAGAAGTTATTTTACTATCGATATTACTACTAGGGAAAGGAAAGTTTATTACGTTAAAATTAAAATCATCAACTTTGTGATATACTTCAAGTATGCACTGTTCATTAACAATCTCTATATCTATATCAAGAAAATTTTCAACTTTATAATTTAAGTTACATTGTGTGAGGGGAATAGAATTAGGGTAAATAAGTTTAGCAACTTGATTAAAATTTAACAAATTGCAAACAAGAATATCATCAATATATCTACTATTATTACTTAACAGTTTAGCAAGTGCTAATTTTTCTGGAATTTTATTTTTCTTGAAATTAGCATTTCCACTATTTCAGTTTAAGTAACCTCCCGTTCCCAACACTAAATAAATTACAAATCCCAATGTACTTTAATAAACTAATGAAAGCATATGGTCCTCCCGGGATTCGAACTCAGGACACCACACCCAGAACATGAGCATCTAAACCATTACACCACCAACAGTGATTTTATGACTGCCGTATGTGTATTTTTTCCTGGCATGCAATAGCGAGCCTGTATTTTAGGAAGTGGCCTTCGGCCAGGACATTCTTCTACCGAAAAATGTACAAGTATATCTCTAAGAGGGGTCTGTGATTTTTTCTAAGCTCGATTGAGGTAACTAAAATATATACTGTAGATTAACAAATGCATAAAAACCTCCCCTGAAGGACATGACATTAATACAGCAGAGAGCAAGCCAAACTTTAGGACAGCTGGGACATTACTTATTAGCGCCACTGTACTAAAGGTCTACTTATCTTTGATGAAGGAGTGTGGTCCGATTGTTTTAGTTCCCCAAACAGTACAAGTCCGGTAAACCAAAGCCGCTCCACATGCTCTGCCCCAAATCCAGTAGACCAAAGCCGCTCCAGATGCTCTGCCCCAAATCCAGTAGACTAAAGCCGCTCCAGATGCTAGGCCCCCGAAGGAACCAGGGTGAGAAGAGATCAGGGTGTCAAACCGGAGCAATTGCGTTTGAAAAATTATGACAATGATTACAAGAAAATAATCATGAAATAGCATTGTTTTGGCCATATCGCCTACATAAATTTAATTATAAACCACAATTTTATCGTTGTATATTCAATAAAATAGAAAAAAAAAAAAAGGAATCCGCTTCAGTTCGACTCCCTGGAAGAGATCCATCAGTGTGGTCTGGTTGGTTAGTGTAGGCCGCACCACCTGTTAAGGAAATGGGTTCCGTCAGGGTTGGTCAACAGAAAAGTGGATTTATCATTTGTAATTCATGACAAATCTTTGTAAATACATATACAGTACATAACAGTTTAAAGAATTTTGTCCACAGGGAATGTGGTTAAAATGTAAAACTTGCAAACTTAAAGTCTTAAATGGCTGCTTTCTAGGGCGAGAGATCTGTCAAGAGGGCTGTTTGCGGGTAGCATGATGTGCGAGGGCTGTTTTAGAGTTACTCAGGGTCTAACCATTATATAATAGTTTTAATCACTACACAAGCCTTCAGAAAGATTGAATATATTCTGCATAAATGCATAAAGTTATACGGAGTGTATATACATAAAACATTTTTAGTCCAAGATTATATAATTCCTTCGGGTAATGACTCATTAGGAGCAATTACACTCCCGGTCAACTCCTCCCTAGTCCAGGTTTAGTGTACTTTATCCAGCCAAAATCAATAGTTCACAGGGATCTACCATTTGTGCAAAATTCAGAGTGGCATTAACTCAATACCATGATAAAAATAGTACTAGCTTAGTCAAAAGCTATTAGAAACTATTCATGAGCAAGTTTATTGTTGAACTATTGATTTTTACCGTACAGAAGTAGATTAGTCAGTTTATGTGCATTTATGGTTAAGTTAGGAATGTTAGTTTGTGTTAGGTTAGGAGCTGGGGTTGACCTGGGAGTGGAAGTGATACTGTATTCGATTTTTATTAATTTCACCCCAACACCAATAACCTCCAATGAACTTAAAATGAATTATGTTTTATACACCAACCAACTTCACATCTAAACTCAATTATAATGGAATCGACAAATACATGTGGCACTCCGAGGATTATAACCCAGGATACTCATACAAATTCTGCGCACTATGCATTACGTTATCAAGACCGAAATTTTTAAACACTAATTTCACTTAGCCTATACAGTAATTACTTAATTAACCCCTTGAGGATCTAACTTTCATTTTTACACTATTCTTTATCATTAGACTACTTCATGCAATTTAGGAAGGATGTCTGGGAATCAAAGAGGTAAAAACTCTTCCCATGAACTTTTTAGCTCCCGTAAGTTTACCCTAACCTGAATTCATATCACCAATCCACCAATTAACTTTAAAATAAACCTAATTAATGAAATCAGTGAAACTGTTTAATACATGTGGTACTCAAAGGATTTGAACCTAGGATAATCACGCCAAAATTCTGTGCACTAACCATTAAATTATCAATTATAACTTAAAACTTTCAAGATATACAAACCAAAACGGGGAAAAGATAAACGCAAAAGAACATCTCAAAATCGCTATGTGGAAAACACTAATAAAATTTAAATAAAAAAAAACAATCCACCACAAGACAGTTAAAAGTAAAATAGACTAATATCCAAAAGGAACTCAAAATGATCCTCACAGGGTTAAGGTACAGTACAATCGTTCTAACTGTACTGTATTCTGTTCAGATATATCCAACCGACCCCACACATGATGCCCGAGAACAACCCTAGGAACATCTCTTTCCCAAACAACGCTTCTCATTATTGTAAGCAATTATATCCAAAACTTATGGGGACAGGGAGCTAGAATCCTCCTACTAGAAGAGACAAAGGTGCGAGGGAACGCGGAAGTGGTCCCGGACTGAGAATAGTAACTTACAATGTTTCTGTTCAGGCTCTGTCTCGAGTCGGCCACCCCCAGCAATGGGGTATGTGCCTGAGTATATACATACATACTATACTTCATATAACTAAAATAAATACCAAAATATATTTTTAACAAAATTTCTGTAAATTTTACTATTTTGAAAGCTAAAATTCTGTAAAAGTTACAATTTAGTAAATTTTAGTGGAACACTAAACACTTCGTACATCATTATTGCAGGCCAAGTTATATTTAAACTTTATATAATAAAGTTAATTTTAAGGCTCATTTTATTGCAAAGTACCATCTAATATGAAGCAGTTATGATAATCATTACTTTGGAAATAGGGAAATATGGTTTCTGTAGTCAGCCACAGAAAGCAAAGGCTTGTATCCTCCAGGGTTAAAATAAAATATACAAGATCTTTCTGTAGGAATACAATACTTATCTTTTATGAAGGGTTGTGGTCTGGCTGGTTCGTGTTTTTGTAGTTTCCCAGACTGGCCGAACAGTCCTGAGTACGGTAGACCAAAGCCGCTCCAGTTGCTTGGACCCAGAACGATGAGTGGGTGAGGGAAATCAGCCCGAGCCAATGCCCCCGACATCCGCAGCCACCCTTGTCAGCAGACTGGCGAGGAAAATTCATACGGTCAGGGTTGGTCATTAAGAAAATAGTTTATGATTTTTCATTCTAATTCTCAGCAGATTGAACTTAAAATGTTGCATATATGAAATACATGTTTAATCAATGAAAGCAATTTTAACTCTTTCAAACTCATATGACTCTAGGTTGCCAGAAAAAAAGTTCTCTTATAATTAACTCTCCAAAATTAGTTTTCTGCCCACAGCTAACTCAAAGACAACTGCAGAGGTTGAAGTAACTAAACTAAATGTTTCTAAATACCCCTGATGGTAACAAAGTCTTTAAAGTATCTCTAATAGGCTCGAAATCGCGTCATGTCTGAGAGGGTTAATATACAGTACATTCAATAAGTTTTGAAATGCATCCAATTAGAAAATTACAATCTTTCAAAATATATTTTGATGGGGGTCTAGGGGGCATTTTGTTTTTAAACTTTAGGTCTAGGGAGCAAACTAACATTTGTACCAGTAATAGAATATAAGAAGGTACCTATTCAAACCACACTTTAATGCATGGTTACGAAGTAAAGTCCGCTAGATAGCAAATAAATGGCCTAATCTATACAATATCCCAAACTGTGAAAGACCGTTGGTGTGGCATTGGCATGGGAAAACTGTAAACCTTATAATAGAGTTTCATTGGTATTGAGGTTCGCAAAACTACTATGAGAATGAAGGAGACAAAAGGTAGAACTGCCTGTATCAAGTGCCTCCCCAGAGTTGAAAGAGTGACAGGGTCAAAATCAAGGGACATTAGAGCCAAAATGCTAAAGGGGGGATGGTTGTGTTTTCCTGGGCCCCCGTCTCCCTCATGTTTAGCCCCATTAGTTTAGAAATCTTGGGACGATGCCAACTAGTTCAGCGATTTTAATAACTTTAAACCTTTTGTTTGTCAATATTAGGACCTTTCACGCCATTAAGGTGTATTTTTTTTCCTGCCCTGGCTGGGGAATGACAATATTAATTATATAAAAAATTTACCTCAAGTGCATGAAAGGTCCGAATATTGCCAAAGAAACTGGGTTAAAGATGTTAAAATCGCCAAAAGTTTTAAAATTTCAGAACTAATGGGGCTAAACATGAAGGAAAAGGGGGTCCAGAAAAAGCCAGCCAGCCTGCCTTAATGCCCAAGGGGATGGCCACAAATGAACCGCCTGGATAAGTGTCCATAGGACGAGGCAACCATTACATTATTTCTACCTTGGTCCTGTTCTCGGGACTGATTATATATATATATATTTTTTTTTTCTATGCTAGTGAGCGAGACAAAAGGTGGAACTGCCGGTATCGAGTGCCTCCCCAGAGTTGAAAGTGTGACAGGGCCAAAGTCAAGGGACGTTAGAGCCAAAATGCGTAAGGGGGAATAGGGTTTTTCTGCATGGAATAGGCTGGAGGATGAGGTGGTAGGGGCAAGGAACCTTCATTTTAAAGAAAAAATTGGATGAAAGTAGACAGACGGGACAACACTAGCTTAGCTCAACTCTTGTAAACTACAATTAGGTAAATACAAATAAAATTACTTATCTGTATTTGGAAGGGACGTGTATACTGTAGTAAGGTACCGAGGTGTGTCGTCTCCAGTCTGGTTCCAACTCCAGGACATCCATCTGTGGACAAAATTTATTCATTAATTATTTTGACTAAGTATTTACTTAAAAGTACTTTAATCAGGTTTGTTATTTTTTAAAAATCTCAAATATCACTTAACGTATGGCAGTTAATAAAATGGCAATTTTACATATTACAACCAAGCTGTTCATCCTGTAAGATTAAAGTGTAAAGATTAAGAAAATTAAATATTTACAGTAACAATGATTAAATGACCATCTATCGCGACAAAGCACCCAACATCTCCGAGCTTCAATCTATAATCTCAGGGCCTCGCTAGTCACAGGCTACTAAATAGCCTACAGTCCCGAGGTGGAGACAAAAACTCCTCCCTGTCTGGTTCCAACTCTAGATCACCATCGCCATCTGTGGACAACATTCATTCATTAATGCTTTTCACTATGTAATTTTCCGTCTTTTACTGTCTTAAGTTTCCTTCTGGGGACAGGAGGCTAGGAATCCTCCCCTTGTAAAATTCTCCTACATCGCAACAGTAAGGGGCGAGGGAACGCATAAGTGGTCCCGGACCCTGAGAATTTTAACCCTTTATTTTATTTTTTATTTTTTTTCGGGCTCTTCTCCAGTCTGCCACCCCCAGCAATGGGGTATGTGCCTCCGTATACACAGTACATAAATTTATTTTTCTCCTAAAGTTTCTTCGGTCAGAGCTATGAATTAAATATGTTTTTAACCCTTCCTCCCCGGGTGTCCGTGTGGAAGGACACCACGAAATAAGGGCAGGTGCCCGGGTGTCCTTTCAGGAGATAGTAAGCTTGAAAGCCTATTCAGCTTGGTCCGACGCATGTAAACAAAGCCGATCGTTGTCACCGTACCTCCGAAAACAATAAGGAGACTTCGGATCAATGTTATTGTTGTGAAGTCAGACTAAATTAGTGTGAAAAGCTCAGATATTGTCAACATCGCGGCAAAATTAGCTCCACTGAAATAGTCATCACAACTGAACCAGTTGACTTAGAGAGCTCTACTCAACGCCAGTCTACAGATTGGAAACCGCACTACATTTATAGATGCGTGGGAAATTTCTAGCAGTTAAAATTTAAAAAAATACGGTAGCCTAGTAGTTTTTCGGCCAGATCGCCCGGGTAGCCCACCCTGTCCTTTGGAGATACAGCCCGGGCCCGGAGGGTTAATCATTAACACTTTGGCTGTGGGAGCCGTTCAGAACGTCCAGGCAATTTAAAGCAATTTACAGGCCTCTTAAACCTGTGGAGACTAATGCGAGTGAGTGGGAGCGCATCAGGCCCCCCGTCTGCTTTAATCCAATTAAATAAATTAATGCCAAAGGTTATACAGTACTCAGTCTTATTATGGTTTGGGACTAATAGTTTTATATATGCCTATTTCAACAATAACCATACCTCACAAGATTTAAGTTGGTTATCAGACATATTGAACATAGATTAAAGTTTATGTACTGGTATATTAACATTTCAGTGATTTATATCAGATTTTCACATGTGCGAGAGATCTCAATCTCCAAAATATACTGTATATACTTTACAATCTTTATGACCCATACACAAGTCCTGTAATATGCGCAAGAGACAAAAGGTAGGTTACAATAATACAAGTTAAGACTTTGTCGTGTTACATTCTAACGTCCTAAATGGCGGCCCTGTCCAGGGCTGCTTCCTTTGTCAAGTTCTTTACCACCGTATTGTTGGCATTTTGTAATCCTTTAAATCAATGCCAAGACCATACTGTACCAGGTTAGGTGATTAAGTTACTAACAATTTAAGGAATTTGTTGGAGTAATGGAGTTTGGCCAAAAAGGGAAATTCACAAAAATTTAGGCAATAGTTTTATCGGGTGTTCAACCTATATCCCTTTGAAAGGACATAAGCCTAACCTAACCTATCCTAGTATTAATGGGTGGGGGCTGCCGCCCCCCACACCCTCTTCTTTGACATAAACTTGCGTGTTTACAAGACTTACGCCCGGTATAAACTTTTCCACAATTTGTGATAAATGGCATGAATCACATTAAAAACAGTAGGGAAAACCCATGTACTGTCTGGAAAAGTCTCACATGTGCAAGTACTTTGATCTTAACTTATTCAGGGGACCTTACAATTGCGGACAAGTGCTATATTCATTATTACGTAAATTTTATTTCCCCTCCCATATGAAATTGAGAGTACATTCCATAGAGGAAGTAATAACCACATGAAAACCTACACTAATTAAATTACCCCTGGTCAAATCAAACCCTTGTTAAAGTTTAGTTAGGTTTGGTTAGTGATAAGTTAACCCTTCAGCACCACTATTTTTATATTCTGGTTACCATTAGACTATTTTAACCCTTTCACGCTCATATGACGCAGAGGTTGCCAGATAGCACTAAGAAATAAGTTCTTATAATTACCTCCAAAATTAGTTTTCTGCCCACAGCCAACTCAAAGACAACTGCAGAGGTTGAAGTAACTAAACTAAAGGTTTCCAAATACCCCTGATGGTAACAAAGGCTTTAAAGTATCCCTAATAGGCTCAAAATCGCGTCATATGTCTGAGAGGGTTAACCTTATAATCATCCTGTATAAATTAAGATACCCATGTTAGTATACAACCCAAGACTATAAAAGATAAAGTTACGACCAGTTGTAGGCTATAGGTCAGTATATAAAAACTATAAAAGATAAAGTTATTAGGTAGTACACCAATGTTATACCCATGACTATACAAGATAAAGTTAAGACCGGTTGTATAGGTTAGGATACCCAAGTTAATATAATGCCCACTACTATACAAGATAAAGTTAAGACCGGTTGTATAGGTTAGGTTACCCAGGTTAGAATACAACCCATGACTATACACGATAAAGTTATGACCAGTCGTATAGGTTAGGATACAGACCACGACTACAACAAAGTTATGACAGGTTTTATAGGTTAAGATACCCAGGTTATCATATAAAGCCCAAGACTACTGTATAGGCTACAAAATAAAGTTATGACCGGTTTAATAAGTTAGGATACCCATGTTAGTATACAACCTAGGGCTATACAGTACAAGATATAGTTATGACCAGTTTTATAGGTTAGGATACCCAGGTTAGTAGTATACAGAGAGTTAGGATGTGGGGTTGACCTGACCAGGGAGTGGATATGGAACCCTCAGTTTACTTTAGAAGTATTTTTGAGGTAGATTTATTAGTTTACTCGCTAGATCTGTCTAGCGTTAAATATAAATTTGTATATTATGTCCCGGCCGAAGGCCGCTTCCTCCAAAAGCTACAGGATCTATTGCTCGCCAGAATAAAAATAGACTTCTAAATGGCACGAAAGGTCTTAAAATAGCAAAAACTAGGCTAATACAGCGAACTTCTTGAAAACTGAAAACTACTGGGGAGAAACGGGAAGCAAAAGGGGACCAGAAAAAAATACCATTTCTCCTGTTCCTATCTATGACCAACTAATCTCCAGGTTTTTAAAGATAAATGGTTCGCCTAAAACATTTAGATGTGAAATAGAAGTTTAAAAATAACTTCACAGGCAATTATAAATAAGATTGTCAAAGGAAATATAAACTTAAATATACAGGGTAGGCCTGCCGCCTACTAGCCATGTTGGTCAATATTTACGAGTCACACCACAGCTGGAATCTCATTTCTAAGGGTAGTTTTGGGTTCCTATCATTCTATGCTTCATTGCTATATACTTTTTATCCACCGGATTTTTTTTTTCTCGGGGTTTTTTTTTTTTTTTTAGCATTAACCTAACCTAAAAACCTAACTTAACCTAAATGTATTTGGGGGCGATTAGGTTAGCTTAGGTTTTTTGGTTAGGTTAGGCCTAATGCTAAAAAAAAAAAAAATCCGGTGGATAAAAATTATATAGCCTAGCAATGAAGCATAGAATGATAGGAACCCAAAACTACCGTTAAAAATGAGATCCCAGCTGTGGTGACGCTTAAATATTGACCGCCATGGTCAATGTTTTTTGGTAAATTTATTGAAAGTCACTTGTGTTTTATGTATTATCTTTTTGTTCTCATCAGTTCCTTCATTGATTGTTTTAAAGCTTGCTTCCTTCTGCAAATGCATATTTACCCATTATTTAGCAATATGAAAACATGCCCCCGAAAACCATGTCATTAACTTAACCTAACAACCTAACTTACAAGTGGCCCTGGGGCTGCTACCCCCAGACCCCTGCTTAAGCATTGATATGTCAGTTTTGTTGGTTAAGTTACAGAATAATAAGGGTAGGATGTAGTGACCGGGCGTACTGCCATCTTTGTTTACATAACGCGTAGTGGCGTCGGAACTTTCTCATGTTCCAGTCTATTTTAACCTAACCTAGTATTCATGTAGTAATGACAGGGGGCAAGTAGCAGAAAATATAGCGTCGAAATAGTCGGGAACAAGTGCGAGCGCGGCGATCGCCCTATGTAAACAAGGACTACCGTACGCCCGAACTCTACTTCCATCCCAAAACATTGAGACCCCAGGCAGCCTTTTTAACCCTAACATAGTATTATGGGTGGGGGCTACCGCCCCCACTTCCCTGCTAGTTTAACCGAGACATCACTGTACTGTAGACCTAGAAAAAAAAAAAATAATAAATAAAATAACTTAACCCGGGAGCTGCGGGTAGACTCTTAAGAGTTCCCCCGGCGCACTGCGGGTAGACTCTTAAGAGCAGAGACTTTGAACACGTACCAAAACCGCGCGTTTATAGCCAGGCGGCTGAAAATTGGTGTGGGTATTGTACTACATGTCAACTCTCGATACCACCCCGCCAAACGCTCGCCCCGCACTCGTGCAAGCACCACCGCGCCAGTAACCACGCACTAGTCATGGAGCCTACACGTCCCTCACGCTCGCTCCCTGATGACACAACCAGCCCTCCTTCTGGTGGTGTTAGCCGCCGTGGAAGGCAGAGGGTGGCTGCCAAAGACCCTAGCTACCAGTACGACACGCCCTACAGCTCAGAGGACGAATCACCAGCACCAAAAGCACGTAAAACACGTGCAAGCAGGGCAATGGCACAGAGGTCATTGGTCTTTCGGGACACTGCCACCACGACCCAGGCCACTGCAACAACCACTACCACCACCACTGCCACCACTGCCATGCCACCGGTACCAGCGACGCAGGAGGCCGCCCTAGGGCTGCATTACCTGCGGGGGCAGGAAAAATTAAAGGCACGGGCGTAGGGAAGAGAACCCGTACGCCAGCCACAGTGCCCCTACCACCACCACCACCACCAGCCGCCCCTGCTGCCCCTGCCGCCCCTGCCGCCCCTGCCCAAGGAACAGGGAAGGGGAAGGGGAAAGGGAGAGGGAAAGTGACTGGGAAAGCGACTGCTGGCCCTGGTGTCCCTGCCGGCCCTGCTGCCCCTGCCGCCCCTGCCGCCCCTGCCGCCCATGCCGCCCCTGCCGCCCCTGCTGCCCCTGCCGCCCCTGCCGCCCCTGCCCAAGGAACAGGGAAGGGGAAGGGGAAAGGGAGAGGGAAAGTGACTGGGAAAGCGACTGCTGGCCCTGGTGTCCCTGCCGGCCCTGCTGCCCCTGCCGCCCCTGCCGCCCCTGCTGCCCCTGCCGCCCCTGCCGCCCCTGCCCAAGGAACAGAGAGAAGGGCGACAGGCACCACCATCATCTTGCCATCAAGGCCACGCACCACTGCTGCCCCTGCCGCCGCCGCCCCTGCCGCCGCCGCCGCCCCTGCCGCCGCCCCTGCCACCACCTCTGCTGTCCCTGTCCATAAGACTCCCGCACGTGCCAAAGTGACCCGGAAAAATCTTACACCATCTAAGTATGCCGCCCTGCTGTTTGATGGTGATTCGCAGGACATTGGCAGCCCGGGTTTCGACGACGAAGCCCTAGCACGGGACCAAGGGTGGGGGGATTTGGGAGTGGACAGTGGGAGTGAGTCCGACGTCGGTGACGAAAACGAGGAAGGGCATCGTCTGTCGAGTGAAGAGGAGGGTAATGATGATGAAGTGCTGTATCGCGACCATGGAAGCGATATTTCAGACGCAGAAGAAGACGCAGACGACATTCCGATCCCTGGCATGCCTTCGTTCGATTGGTCTGACGGGGTCAATTTTGTACCTGACGTGCCCCAGTTCAATCCTGGGACGTCAGGAACAACTGACAACTGGCCCTGTGATGATCAAGCGAATGAAAGCGACTTCTTCCTCGCTTTTTTCGACATGGAGGTAATGACGTACATCGTTGCCCAAACAAACGCCTACTACAGGTGGGTGTTTGGCAGATTGGACGTCCTTTCTCCAAAAGCGAGAATACGAGGCTGGGTGGATACGACTGTGGCAGAATTTCTGACGTTCTTTGCCTTGTTGTTCCTCATGCCTCTGATCAAGAAGCATGTGTTGCAACACTACTGGAAGCACGACCCTCTCATCGCCACCCCAACTTTCAATAAGTTCATGACTCGTGACAGATTTTTGTTGCTGCTAAGATTTATGCACTTTGCAGACAACGAAAATCCTAACAGGATTGACAGGATATGGAAAGTTCGGGATGTGTTCACCATGTTGTTGGAGAGGTATAGGAAATACTTTTACCCCTTCCTCAATTTGGTGATTGATGAGTCGCTCGTGCTCTTCAAAGGACGTCTTGTTTTCAAGCAGTATATCCCCTTGAAGAGGCATAGGTTCGGAATCAAGCTCTTCGTGTTGTGCGACTGTGAAACTGGAATAGTGCTTGACATGATCGTGTATACAGGCACTGACATTGACATACCGAAAGCCGCTGCCAATGACCCCATGGGCATGTCAGGTGCCATCGTCAGGAAAATGTTGGCACCTTACCTGGGCAAAGGCCACATCATCTACACTGACAACTGGTATACTTCTCCTGCTCTCTGCCAGTTTCTTTATGACAACCAAACGGGGTCATGTGGGACTGTCAGAAAGACAAGAAAGTTTATGCCAAAGTTCACAGGTGATGTCATTCCTCTCACAGATGCCTCCTCCAGTGACACACCTTCAGAAGACGACCTGGCCAAGGAACACCGCGAGAGGCATGTGCGAAGAAGGCGACGAAAGGGGCAGAAATACAAGCAGCTCGAGAAGTGTGGGAAACTGATAGCCCTGAAGTGGAAGGATAAGCGAGACGTCCACCTGCTTTCCACCGTCCACACAGGTGCCCAGGTGGATTCTGGCAAAATCCACTACCGAACCAGGAAGACAATCTACAAGCCCGACATGGTAGTGGACTACACCAAAAACATGCGCCTGGTGGACAAGTCTGACTGTCAGCTGTCAGGTGTTGAGTGTCTGAGGAAGACTGTGAAGTGGTATCACAAGCTCTTCCTCCACCTAGTTGACATAACGATGCTGAACGCCTACAACTTGTGGTTGGTGAAGAAGGATATGGCCCCAAACCAGAAGCTGAAATTCCGGGAGTTCGTGTACAACGTCTCCTACCAACTCCTGGAGAAGTATGCCACCACCACTCACAGACGTACGGCATGGCGTGGGGATCACGTTCCTGACCGCATCCAGCTGGGTGTCGAAAGACACTACACAACCAACACCGAGCTGATTGGCACTCGTCACAGGCAGGTGCAGTGCACCGTCTGCAGCTCCAGTGTGAGGAAACCCCATGTGACCAAAAGAGTCACCTCAATGTGCGCTGAGTGCAAAGTTGCACTCTGCCTGGGTGACTGCTTCAGGGACTACCACACCTTCAAGAACTACTGAGTGTCGGCCCCTGCCCTGCCCTGCCCTGCCCTGGACTCGCCCCGTGCCCTGCCCTGGACTCGCCTCCTGCCCTGCCCTGCCCTGGACTCGCGCCCTACCTTACCTGACCTGACCTAATTGATCACGCTACCTCATAATGTAACATATATATTATATAATGTATAAGTTCCAAAGATGTCCCTGTGATATAGCTTTTACATTATATAATTGTATGTTTCATTATTTAGTTTATAAGTTTCAAAGATTTACATGTAATATGCCTTATTTTTTTAGTATATCAATATATATGTTTGTTATTAGCCTAAGTAATGTGTATATAATTATTTTCTTACCTCAAATGAATTGTACAAAAATAAATATGTTTCAATAAATCATGTCAAACCTACTATGATAATAAAATAAAACAATAAAAAAAGAAAAAAAGAAAACAAGGTCATGTCATTGTATTCTTACAATATGATATATTCTATGAATATTTCATATTGTTTGAATACAATGGCATGATCTTGTAAAAAAAAAAATTTATAAAATTTTTCTAGACAATATAAAACCTTCCCCATAACCCCCTCCTGGATTCGATCCCACTACCCTACGACACTTTGAGTTTTCCAGTCCGCGACCTTACCAACCATGCCACAGGAGCTCATACCAAATATCACTCAAAACTTCGTGTGTACAATCGAAATGACAATATACAAAAAAAAATGAATTATCCCACCAATTTACGTTTGTAAATTGATGGGATTATCAATTATATCATGCCAAGGTTTATAATAGTTTGTCTCTGTCAAGAATTAGTAATTATATAACTTTATTCTGTCAAAAATTGCCCAAACACTCAGCAAAATTGCCCCTCTCAGTGTGACTCCACTCATTTTCACACGGTCAGGCGGTCACGAGGTGACCCTTGCCGCTCCTTGATTCTCCAGCTACAGCAGCTCTGTCTGGGAACAAAATTGGTATAAATACAATAATGGATAAAATACTCTTCACAAATACATTTGTATTGTATAATATTGTAAATAAAAATGAATAATAACTGTGTGGGTGTCGAAAATTGCTCAACCAGCTTTCTTATGTCTCGCCTACGCGCGTATATTGGATTATACATAGTCATGACTGTCATACAAATAATTGCAGTAGGTCTCGAATATACATTTAGATTGCATATTACTTCGAAATAAATAAGTAAACGTTTCTCTGGTGGCAATCTACCCTTTCGCAGGTGTAAGGAGACACCAGTCTATATTTAGCCCTCTATCACAACAGGCAATCTGCCTGTGTTTGCCCAGCACCGTCGCTGGTGGGCTATAAATATAGTACTTTATTTACAGTCAATGGCCTACATGTTTCTGTGGTACTTCACATGTGTCTAAAATGCAATGTCTGCTTGCATAAAAATGCAATTCTGAAGTCCATTTAGATGTACGACATACGCATGTCTCAGTTTCTCTCTCTCTCTCTCTCTCTCTCTCTCTCTCTCTCTCTCTCTCTCTCCATTCCTGACTCATGTTATTGTAGACCTGTTGATGGCAACGAACACCAGCCATCTGGTAGACATAAGGGTCAAAATACCAAACATCAATACGCCTGGGGCGCCTCCACAATTATCACTAAGCTGGTTATCTATCTAGAGATCTGCCTTACTTCCATCTCTCCACGACTCACTCACTCACTGCACCCCTGCATGCCTCCCTCCCACCCACCCACCCACCCCCAACCCCCCCTTTCAGGCTTCCGTCTGCTAGAAACACATTCACAATTTGCGTAAATATCGCATCAATTGGGCTATATGCGGTATATTCCTTGTTATATGGGACGCCTACATATGTACACGTCTTTATTATAGCATGAGAGTGCTCTAAATACAAGATTGACGTGATATTTATGGCGTAACACACCCTCTCCCCCTTTCATTCCCACCACAACTCACTCACACCTTGGTTCACGCATAGAAACTCATTGATAATGTGCGTAAATATCGCATGAATTGGTTTATATGCGGTATATATTTTGATATATGGCACGTATACATACGTACAAGTCTGTATTATAGCGTGACAGTGCTCTACGTACAAGATATACGTGATATGTATGGCGTAAACCACACTCTCAGCTCATAAATTGCCGCCAAACCTCCAACACATCTTCATTCCCGCCTAAATATTCTCTTATAATTCCCTTATATATTGCAATTTTTGGTCACTATGAGGCATATTCATTGTTATATGGGTGCCCTACACACGTATACATACTCTAAATAGCCTAAAAGGGCTCGAAAAAGGAGATATACGTGATAATACGCGGTAACCCACCCCCTCCTCCCTCTCCTTCTATCCCCTGCGCGCGTAAATATTCGGCAGGGAAATCTCGCCGCTCGATGACAATCTAGCCGCGCGGTGCCATTCGCTCCACATTTTTCAACTACGGACCGTTCCCCTACCCCCCCCAGACATTTTTTGGGGGGTCAAATATATATGGGCCGATGCACGCAAACATTCCCTACACGATGATGTACTTTTTATCGAAATTGGCAATAGGTCCCAAAATCATCATAGGTGCGCACAGTCTTACCCTGTAGAAAACCCCCTGTGCGCCGCGGAGAGGTTAAGTGCTGTCCGGGGCTCTTCAATTTATACCGGTAATTCTGCTAAACATAGATGGCTACAACTCCAACTTCCTAATAGAACTAAACTCAAATAGTCTGATTGTCAATACCTTATATCTGATCGGACCTAGCCTATAGGCTACTTATCTTTGTATATATGGAGTGTCCACGATGTTAAGTCTTGGCTGTAGTGCTCCCAATAAAAGACGAACTGGGCAGTGTTGCAAATTCTGAAAATTTAAAAAAAAAAAAAAAAAAAAAAAAAGGTGCTAAAATCACGATCGTACTTAAGTCAGCAATAGGCCTACCAAAGATATTTCCGATGGGTGTTACTAATTACCCTACAATTACTAAATTTATTTTATGAAAACTAGATAATAGGCTAGTACAGAAAATGTGGCCAGTTTCCTTTATATAATAAACTATTTGGCCATTACCGTCTGATAAAATAAGCTGAGGGGGCATTATTTGTATAGTCCCTTTCTAATAAAAAATAATAAAATAAAATTAATTAAAATGCAGGGCATACAGGAAAACTTTTATGTAGTTGCGTAATTTTGAACTTAATCACCTCGTGTTAGCCTATGATGGAAACTCTAAAGCGTAACTTCACCTTAGCAGACGATCACTGAAAACCCGGGATACAGCATGGCCTCGTTTGCCGTAGTTATCAAGCAAGCGGGTAAACTAAATGCCTATATTAAACAAACAGCTCCTCTAACATACGATCGTCTATATTTAAATTAAAATGAACCGTTGTAGTCAAAATCTAATAGCCTAAATACATCAACACGAGACACCGCACACGAGTTCCTTACCTTGTGGAGACCAGCAACAAAATGGACGAATGAAAAGTTCAGCCTAATAAAAATTAATAAAATTAATTAAAATGCAGGGAATACAGGAAAACTTTCATGTATTTACGTAGTTTTGAACATTTAATCACCTCGTGTTAGCCTATGATTATAACTCTAAAAGCGTAACTTCACCTTAGCAGACGATCACTGAAAACACGGGATCCAGCATGGCCTCGTTTGCCATACAGTTATCAAGCAAGCGGGTAAACTAAATGCCTATATTAAACAGAACAGCTCTTCTAACCTATGATCGTCTATGATTAAATGAAAATTAACCGTTGTAGTCAAAATCCAATAGCCTAAATAGTAAATAAATCATCAACACGAGACACGCACACGAGTTCCTTACCTTGTGGAGAGCAGCAACAAAATGGACGAGTGAAAAGTCCAGCCCCTCGTCTTCGGCTCGGAACCAAGAAGTCAAGCGAGTCACTGAATGAATCACTTGCTTCGAGTCAAATCAGTCTCTATCCCAGTAACCACTAACAAAAATTAAAAATGTACGAAGAAAATTAAACAAAAAATACATATAATATACCATGTGATGCGAAGGAAATGCCGGAATATTAATGTAAAGGTAGATGCAAAATATACAAAATCGTCTAATGGTAACCAGACTATGAGGAAAATTACGTAATGGTGGTGAAGGGATTAAAGTTGCATTAGGTTAATGTAATAAGGTAGATAGCTAATCAGTGAACATTCGAGAGATCATCGATGACAAATATCGGCCAACCTCCGCCATATTGGTTCACTTGATCCGCCATATTAGCCTTCTTTACACTCAAATATGTCCATACCTATAACATACATTCGGTAATTATAGTACTGAATATATATACTTTAATTTTTACATATACATTTTTGATGATAAAAGATATAATTCATCGCGGCTGTATTAGGGTACCAAAATGGCGCCCGAAGAAATAGATCACCGTTATCTCCTACTAAAAAAGTGATTCCAATGCTTCGCAATCCTCGAGTGGAACATTTTAGTTTTTATTTTATCATGATTTAGTTACGGTATCTGATATACTATATATTTCTGTATCTACATTAAATAATTAGGATAATGTGAATTATTAATTAATATATATTAGTAGAGAATTTGTGAGCCAGTAGGCTACCCTACACAAAATGTTTGAAGCCCATAAATGCTTCACGAACCTCGAACATATCGGTTTTCCCAAAATTTACCCAAATTATTCATCATCATAGTTTTAATTAGTCAAATGTTATATCATCGAGTATAAAAATTTAACCCCTTCTGTACCGGTGTTTTTTTTATTTTTTATTATTATAAGTATATTTAGATGATTTTGTGCAGCTTAACCCTTTCGCTGCGGGTGACGTTCTGGAATGTTTTGGCAAGTTACAGCAATTTCCAGGCTTTAAAAGCCTGTAAAAAACTTAAAAATCGAGTGTCAGTGGGCGGGAGCGTGAGGGGCCCACCTCCGACCCTCACAGCACCGAGCGGCTCACTGAGCTAGGCTGTGTCTCGCGCGGGTCTCTCTCTGTCTCTCTCACCAGCGTAGCCAAGCGAGCGAGTGTTACATAATAGCGGGGTTCCCGCGTTTCACTGGGACCACTGCGGGTGAACCAGACCACGTACAGGGTCCGTTCTGGTGTCATTTTGAAGCTATTTTCGTCTAGTTTTCGGCAGAATACACTTCATTTAATGCAGATGCTTGATTTATCATGCAGGAGTGCCTGAATATGCCCTAAATAGCCCAAATATAGCCGCAGCCAAAGGGTTAAGAATTATATGTGGAGTAAAAAGGGTTTAGTAAAAAGGGTTTAGTAAGATGGTTCGAAGCCTGTTGTATCATTTTCATTTAAAATTTATTACAGTATTGTCATATGTGGAAATTATGACAGTTTGATTGCTTAATTATTAATTCAGGGATTCACTTCGGTTTATTATATGGTTTGTTGGTCAATTACTACAATTAGTTGGTGATTCATTGCTTCTCAGATTCATTAAGATTGAAGAGGTGGTTTGGTGATTAATTTACGATAATTCAAAGCCGCTATAGGACAATTGAATGCCAAAATACGGAATAAAATTAATATATGGTAATAACTGGTGAATAAACTTATTAATTGTAAGCAAAGTTAAATGCTGGATGGTGATTCGAAGTGGTAATGCTTTACGAGTCATCGTTTTGTTTCCAAGTTCTAACTCTTTCAAGATCCAATACGCATTTCATTTCTGTTTTATGGTCTATTTCAGTCGATTTTTATTCAGTTTAGGAAGGATATGTGGAAGTCAGAGGGTTGCTCGAGATAGTCTTTACCCTTTCAATGCCTACAGATCCTTCCTAAGCTGCATAAAATTGTGTAATGATAGCCAAAATAAACTGCAAAAACGCGTCAGAGCTTCAACGAGTTCATGAGTAGTTTGGGGATTCGAGATTTCTCATATCTTTTCATTTTTGCTTAGTATTCGTTTTGTTCCAGTATGTACAGACACTTATCGTTCAATTGCGGTGGTGGCAGAGGTTATAAATATGGAGAGAATCGCAACCAGTAGGCAATTGTAACCTGGACACCGGACTGAAAGGAGTAAGTTACCAGCGCCTTCAAGGGAGATTTCCACTCTAGCAATCATTTTCTGGAACCCTTTATCCTTCATGTCTAACCCCATTGCTTTAAATTTTAACACTTGCGCCCCATTATTTTGGCAGTTTTAATAACTTTTGCACCATGTTTTAATATTTACATTTTTTACCATTTAGGTATCTATTTTTGCCGGCAACTTGCCAGGACAAAAACACTCTTAAATGGCACGAAAGGTTTACAAAGTTGACAAGAAATGGGGCGAAAGTTCTTAAAATTGCTAAAGTAATGGGCTGACTTCTTAATCACTTTAGCAATGAGGCTAAACATGAGGGAGAAAGGGTTCCAAAAAATAATCAATAAAGTGGAAATCTCTTTAATTGCTGTTGTCTCAAGGGTACTTTTTTTTTTTTTTTTTTTTTTTTTTTTTTTTTTTTTTTTTCCCCCATTACAGGACAGTCGGTTGCAGTGAAGGAGTGCTGAGCATTTTGTAAGGACATTTGATGTGAAAGGTTTTGAAGACTGATCCTTGCCTGCAACACTAAATCAAGAAGACCGTGTAGTGGTGACTCTTGGAGGATCTATAGCAAACATCAGGAACTGTAAGGACGTGTGCACGTTGACGTGTTTAAGATTTCTTGGGGACTTGGGCGTGTGAATATTGAGAAGAGTGTGTTGGTGACCAGTGTGGATATTAAGAGGACTTCGACTTGTTGCCGACTTGGCAACGTGTGTGGGTGTGCGGATATAATGAAGACTAAAACTTGGGAAGTGTTGGCGACTTCTTAGCAACGTATGGTAATAGAGCACGTGCCTTGACGTGTGTGGATATTACTAACTTTGTAACTGAATACTTCTGAGTGACCAGCTGTGCTGATAAATGTTAACTTAGTGTACTGTATCTGTAAATCCTATAATTTGAAGCTCTTTACATGTGAATATACTATAAGACTGCATTTGTTAAAATTTTGTTTTCCTTGGGTGTTGAGTTTTCTAATGGTAATAAATAGTAACCATAACTTTATGGTACTGCAGTACAAAGTAACTTTCTCACAAAACCAGATTGTCCTAAATGCTGGAAAATTTTTAGTCTCTCCCTTCCACATAGATGATATACAGTAGGTGGGACTTACATACAGTAGGTGGGACTTACTACAGTCTCTACAGAGACTACAAATTTGTTATAAATATTTGAAGGCACATGCCCCACTGCTTGGGGTGGCCGACCAGAGACCGAACTGAAAACATTTTAGAAGTTTAGATTCGCATGGTGCCTCGCCATAACCTTCCTTTTCCAATACATTGCATTATGGGATATGCACAGCTGTATGTGACAAGTGATTGGTTTAAATAGGTGGGACTTCATCCAGGGAATTCAAATGCCATTGGTTGATTATAAGTGATTTATGGATCATAAAGATTTTATATATGACTATCATTGAGGTACCTCCATTATAGTAATGTATACATTTAACCTACAAGGTTACCCTCGACCCAAAAAGTGTTAAATTAAAATGTAAAACTTGCAAACTAAACAAACCAAAATTGGGACAAGGACAATATAAAGTCAAATTAAATTATCAAAATCGCTATGTGGAAACAACGCTTACTAAAATGAAAATTATTAAATAAAAGAACACAATCCACCACGTAGGGTGTACATCACTACATGAGCAAGTTAATCTGTTTCCCAAGCAAACCAATCGCACATATAACAACGCACTATCGTCACGTTAAAGGAAGTAGTCAAGTTTGAAATTAGAAGCTTACTTAACTGCTGTGACCGCGTGCAAAAGACTTAAGATACCGAAATTACTGGCAAAGTAAAAAAAAAATGATAATAATTACAAGTATGTAGAAAAGATGCAATATTATCACATGCCACCAATCAATGCTGTACTTCTAATATATATATATATATATATATATATATATATTGGTTAACCTTGTGAATCCTCTCGCCTACAGTACAGTATATACTTGGCTTCTGCTGGACAAAAATCACCCCTCCATAACACCCAACCATATTTGCAAACGGAACATATAGGCATACAATAGGTTGACATTCCTATTGCAGCAACTAACCTTTCTTGTGTAGTGGTGCGTAGCTTGAGTGTGACATGGCGCCTCGCTTCTCAATGTTGGTTGCCAGTGGATGCGTAACCATATTTGTCCATGTTAAGGGGACATGGGTGTTTTTTCTAGACCCTTTTCTCTCTGTTTAGCCCCATTATTTTTTAGATTTTAAGATATTCGGCCCATTAGTTTGGGGATTTTAACACCTTTCGTGCCATTTCATTGTCAATTCTAAGACTATTTGGGTCATTCTTCCTGGCGAGCAATAGAGAGCCTGTATTAAAAAATTAACAGACCTTCAGCCGGAAAATGTTTCTATTGAAAAATTTACCTTTATCTTGAAGGATGGTCTTGGGTGGGTGTTTTTTTAAGCTTAATGGAGGACCAAGGAGTAAACTAAAGAAATTATAAATAAAATACATGAATTAGCAAATCAATGGGGAGCGGTGATGATTAAGCCACTATACAAAAATAACTTTAAAACTATCAGAAGCTGTTCACATTTAGTGGTACCACATTAAAGCCACTAATCTTGGCTAGTTCATCTTATATTTGGTTGAACCATTCCACCTAGTAGACTTGGATCGGACTTGTTGAGAGGGGTGTTTCGTAATTATCCCATTCATTAACTAACCTAGATTACACTTCAAACTTAAAATTTCACTTTAATTAATCACAATTTTAAAATATCTGAGATTACTATTATGTACTTCTGTACTATTTCAATTATATTTCACTGCTGTAGAATATTTGTTGTATCTTCCACACATTAGATTACACATTACACATATGGACGAACAATCCCACACATCTCTATATTATTGGGATATATATATATATATATATATATATATAAAAAAAAAAAAATAATGTTTATACACAACATTCACTGATTAATCAAGATTCAGCATAATATTTATTGAAGTGATGCATCACATATTCATAGAGGTAGAGCTTACGAAAAACTTAAAAAAATATACATCAGAATTGCAAAAAACACAAATTTCCTCAATCTTCAACATAACGATTTTGATTAGTTCTTTGGCATAAATCTTGTCGTCCCAGTTTTGGTTTTTAAGTTTTATAGTTTAATCACTTCTTATGGAAGCCATATGAGCTTTGGTAATAAATATACACATGTTCTTGCAAAATCTTACATTCACAGGGTGACAGGGCCCATACTTTTTATAGGAAATTGAATGACCGAACCATCCCACTATCCAAATCATCACCGCTCTCCCCTACACATTCTGAGTACAGTTGTTCCCCATGCTGTCTGATCGAACAGCCCCAAGGTCCCGAGCAAGGCCAAGGCCATAACCAAGCACCTCCACAGAACCCTCCCTGCTTTACCACTAAGAATGTCCAGGTGACCGAAGCCACTCCCAGGCGAGGAGCTGAGGGTGCGGAAATGCCCGGGAAACCGAAGCCCCACCCAAGGCCCTGTGCCCCTTAACAATTATAAAGGGAAAGTTGAGTACTGTACAGTATCAGGAACCAGTGATGTGGTCCACACATCATCACATCAACAAGAAATTAAATCAACCAGTTATTTAGTTGGAAAAAAACGTTTCAGGGATATTAAAATACCACATATGTAAATTCATTATTTTGTTTTTGTGTAGGTAATTACTAGAGTAGCATTAATAATAAAACAAAAACTGAATATAAACTTATCTATACAGTACAGGTACTGTACTCTGACTGAACCTGGCTTGGAGCATAGTACACTCAGATGCCATAGTCTCTACCCAACTCATAAATAATACTGTACAGGTACAGTAGTTGACTTTACCTATTTCTATGGAAGCATCGAACTCTAGAAACCAAATTATGAATATAATTTTCTATACATCAACTACAAAACTAAATCTATTATCAAAACTGTCTTGATAGTGTAATGGTAAGTGCCCGGAAGTTTGGTGCGAGTATCCTAGGTTCAAATCCTTGGAGTACATGTATTAATTAGTTTCATTAATAGGTATATTTGTAAGTTAATTGGTGGGTTGGTGTGAATATGAATTTAGTGAAAAGCAAATTCTATCCAGAAATCAATCCAGGTAGTTATGCAATCCTATTTCATAAATTTGATTTTAGTAAGCGTTGTTTTCACACAGCGATTTTGATTAGTTATTTTGCCATTATATTGTCTTTGTCCCAGTTTTGGTTGGTTTAGTTTGAAAGTTTAACATTTTAATAAACAAAAACATAGGGGTTTCACTAAAGCCAGTATCACACGAGCGCCTTTTCACTCAACATTTATCCTCAACACTGGGCTGGCAGCTTACGAGGTTAACATTTTAAGTATTTCAGTCACCTAAATTCATCTACCATCAGTCTAGTTTCCGATACCAGTGAACAATATTCCTGAAATTATGCCAGAAAATTGTTGATACTCGAATGTTGACTATAAAAGCTTTCGTGTGATACCGGCTTAATTCTTATGAGTGGGCTAGAAACTACAGGCCTCCCTCACTGTCCGATGCCCTGATTTACAATATTATTATAGGTTTTTAGGTTTGGATTTGGGTTTTGGCTGGCCCGAGAACGCATCCCCATTAAATCCTTTATATCGTTTTGCCTTTATATTGAGTCATCCCTGTTTTGGTTTGTATATTTAGCAAATTTTACAATATTATCCCAATAATTTTAGAGTTTGCTATACATAAACTGTCTTGATAGCGTAATGCATAATACGCGGAATTTCGATATGAGTATCCTGGGTTTGAGTCCTCAGAGTGTCACATGTATTTGTTGATTTCATTAATTGAGTTTAGATGTGAAGTTGATTGGTGTAAATAACATAATAATTTAAGATCGGGTTTTCATGACTGTAACCCATTCGTATATCAAGGGAGACCTGTTTGGCATCTGAGTGTACAAATTAGTATAAATATACCTTCACCCCTGATGGACTTTTCTTTATACAGTACATAGTTTTTTTTAAATAATTGTGCTCTAAGGGGAGGTCATTCTTTATTTTTTCTGGACCCCCTTCTCCCTGATGTTTAGTCCCATTAGTTATGAGATTTTAAGCTCTTTGCCCCATTAGTTTGGCGTTTTTAAGACCTGTCGCTCCATTTCTTTGCAAATTTAAAACGGATATTTCTTGGTGTCTGTGGGTGTGTTGCCATGTAGTTTAGTGGGTGGTCCTGGAGGGGTTGGTGGTGTAATGGTGTTAGATACTTATGTTCTGGGTGTGGTGTCCCGAGTTTGAATCCCGGGAGGACCATATGCTTTCATTAGTTTATTCAGGTGCATTGGGGTTTGTAATAGATGATTAATGTTAAGAACAGGGTTTTACTTAATACCTTCGTCTTGATTACTCGACTGTTACGTAGATTTTGTAGCGAAATATGCTGCTTTTGAAAACTTGGCAATAAGATGATACAGAGACATACTAGTTTCATATCTTCCCATTATTTATCGAGAAATCAGCTGCTCAACGGTTTCAATTTGCCATCAGCTGAAATAAAACCGACTATCCAGATTATTACCCTTTCAAGATACGATGACGCATTTCTTTTCTGCTTTCTGGCTATTATTGGATGATTTTATTCAGATTAGGAAGGGTATATGGAAGTCGGAGGGTTAATTGAGCTAGTCTTTACTCATATACAGTACTGTAATTCCCACACATCCTTCCTAAGCTGTATAAAAATGGTAGGGTATGTGGAAGTCGGAGGGTTAATTTAGCTCGTCTTCAACCTTTTCATTCCCACAGATCCTTCCTAAGCTGTATAAAATGGTCTAATGATAGCCAGAATAAACTGTCAAAACGCATCTAGGATTGGTCGTAACGCATGGATACTTATATTACTAAATAACAAAACAAAAACTAACCTAGGGTATATATTCTATATTTTATTAATTTCACCTCCACACCAAACATTTCCGATGAAATTAACGATTGTAAAAAGTTAGAGGAAAGAATATTTATGGGGCACAGACCATATAGACCGGCCTCGCTACAAAATATCCCTGTAATCTTGTGATGGGTGAAGACTAGACCATTGGACACAAAGTGGTTCTCAATGGAGGTAAAAAATTGAAGTGTTGGTTCCGTCCCGTGATCACTTTCCCTCGATTGCACGGCAGCCATATTGGCGCTGACGGCTACAGATTGTTTACACTCATGCAATTACTGTATAGATTAGGTATAATTATTGATTATATTGATTATTGATTTGTTTCACCATTGTAACCATTCTTAACCCGTGAACGACGAGCGTCCTCAATTGAGCTTGTAGAGATTTTTGTTTTTCACATCGAAAAAAAAAATCTCACTACAGACTCAATTGAGGACGCTCGCCGTTCTTGGGTTAAGTCACTGCCCACTGCTTTCATGCATCAATTCAGAGTACAGATAATCATCCACTGCTTGTTTTAGTCCGATTCAAGTATAAGTCACCTGACTGACTGAGTGTGTGTGCTTCTTCTTGTGCGTTTTGCGGACCACTCGCCATGACAACAAAACTTTCTCGTGCGTTTTTAGAGGTTTTGAAGATTTCTATAGAGCTGTATCTCGCGTACAGTAAAGACTAAAACCACGCTCTCTGTGGATGAAGCGGTCTTTAAGGGAGGATGGCCCGGTTTTCTGGACCACTTTCTCCCTCATGTTTAAGCCCCATTAGTTTTCAGATGTTAAGATGTTTGCCCCATTAGTTAGTCGATTTTAAGACCTTTCGCCCCATTTCTTCATCAATATTTAGACCTTTCGTGCTATTTAGGTGTCGATTTTTTCCCTGGCAAACGATAGTGAGCCTGTAATGTTTAATCCGGCCTTAGGCCGGAACATTTTTCTACCAAAAAAATGTACAAATTAATCTAGAAGGGGGATCTAATGGATGTTTTTTTAAATTTGATGGAGGTCTAGGGAGGAAACTAGAAAAATAATGAATACTGTACATGCAAAAATCGCCCAAAAAGTGAACCATCCCCCCTTAAACTTGTATGTATGTATGTATAAGGCTACCTGGAGTCCACGGTGAGAGTACGATGGGATCTCTTGTGAGTCTAACCGGGTCAGGGGGGTTAAGGGGGGGATGGTTGTATTTTATGGACGCCCTTCTCCCTCATATTTAGCCCCATTCATTTTTAGATTTGAAGATGTTCGTTCTATTAGTTTGGCGATTTTAAGACCTTTCATCCCATTTCTTTGTCATTACAGTATTAGGACTTTTCGTGTCATTTAGGTGTCGATTTTTCCTGGCGAGCGATACCGTGCCTGTAATTTGAAGAGCATACGGGGCATTTTTCTACTGAAAAATTTACAAACATATCGCCAAGCGGGGTAGAGGGGGTGTTTTTTTTTTTTTAACCTTGATGGAGGTCTAAGAAGGAAACCAAAATAATATGAAAAATAAAAATTAATGAGCAAATAAATATGCCCATTATTAATACAGTAAATTGTCATCTGATGAACCGAGTTAATAACACTATAAGGCGATGGAATGCAGGAGGACCGAGCTCACGGTGGCAGTCTAGGCCATGGGCAGCTCGGAGGCGGCGGCATATCGGCCGTAGACGTAGTGGAACAGCTGGCGTTCTATGTCTGCCAGTAGTCCTGATGCACCGATCCTACCGAGAAAGAGTTATAATGTAAAACTTGCAAAATAAACAAACCAAAACTTATACGAACACCGTAAAAAGACAAAATAACTAATCAAAATCGCTATGTGGAAACGACGCTTAAGTAAAATAATAATTTATAAATAAAAGAGTTTAAGTTTAGACGGTAAGTCATCATCTTCAAATACTAGAACACAACACAACATAACATACACATTGCCATCTTGCAAGAAACAAAACTCCGCACATAGTAAATAAATGTGAAAGTGACCCTAAATTGTTTTATAAATATATAAACAGTAAGTTGAAGGTAAAGAAACAAATTACTAAATTAAGAGTAGATGCTAGGACGTATGAAAATGTATCGGACATGTGCGAGGTAATGAATAACAAATTGGGGTCGGTTTTTACTAGAGAGGAAAGTTTTGACGAACCACAGGCGGGAGTACTGGAGAGTGGTCTTAGCAAGATTGAAATAACTAGAGATGAGCTGTTATCTGCGATGAGAGGACTTGAAGTAAGGAAAGCTATGGGACCGGATGAAGTGTCTGCCTGGGTTTTAAAGGAGTGTGCAGAGCAATTAGTGGAGCCAGTGAGGGATATAATTCAAGCATCCTTAGATAAAGGACAGGTTCCTGTTGAATGGAAAAGAACTAATATCATTCCGATATACAAGAATGGAAACCCTGAGGACCCTCTAAACTATAGACCAGTTTCACTTACTAGTATTGTATGCAAGATTTGTGAAAAGCTAATTAGGAAGAGATGGATGAAAATGTTGGAGAGAAAGAAGATAATAACGCCAAAGCAATTTGGATTCAGAGAAGGGACATCTTGTGTTACCAGTTTGCTATGTTATTACAGTACTACAGTAGGGTAATAAATGTACTGCAAGAAAGAGGCGGATGGGTGGACTGCGTCTACTTAGACCTTTCCAAAGCATTCGATAAGGTACCACATAAGAGATTGCTATCTAAGCTTGAGACAATAGGATGTGTCAGGGGGAGTTTGCTGAAATGGATGGAGAGCTATTTAACAGATAGAGAAATGAGGACCAACATTAGAGGAACTTACTCATCGTGGCGGAAAGTTGAGAGTGGTGTGCCACAGGGATCTGTGTTGGCACCTCTTATGTTCCTTATGTATGTGAATGACCTGCCGATAGGCATAAACTCCTACATGTCAATGTTTGCAGATGACGTAAAAATTATGAGACAAATAACAAATAAAAGTAGTTGTGAGGAGCTGCAAGGGGATTTAGATAAAATATACGAATGGAGCACCAAGTGGAAAATGAAATTTAATATAAGTAAATGTCATGTGTTAAATATGGGAAGAAGTGTGAATAGACCAAATTGGGAGTACAGGATGGGAGATAATATAATTAGCAAGGCCGAAAAAGAAAAGGATTTAGGGTTGATTATACAAGATAGCTTGTCGCCAGAGAAATATATTAACACATTACGAGCGGGCCCGTCAGTTTTTATCCACTACGCGCCCAGCGGGGGGTTTTTACCCTAAATGGCCTTGTTTCCGTGCTCTTTTTCATGCATAAACAAGAGCCAGAGCGTAATACAATTATGTACCCCTGAAAGGGCGTAAATTGAGCTTTCCAATAACACCAGAACCATCCTTCTACGACCACGCGTTCTCTTGCAACGATCGTGCAACACGAGTGCAAAAACCCTAAAATACGGTAATATCCTTATATAATTCCCTGTGTGCCGAGGTAGGGCGGGTGGATGTGTGTGGAGTAGATGTCAGTAGGCGCGCGGGGTCCGTGCCGAGCGGTCATGAGGTAACCTACGCTCCTCCCGTCGCTCGTCTCTCTCTCAGAGCCATTCTTGCTCAAAAATTGCACACGGACTAAAGTCGGGCCCCGCCACATAGTCCAGGTTTTTAGATACAGACTTAAGTCGGGCCCCGATAGACAAGGGTTAACAAGCTCTTTAGCGGAATGTATGCAATGGCTGGGAATATGAAAGTTGCTCTGAACTACTTGGATGAGAACATGTTAGCGAAAATTATAAAAAGTATGATTAGACCAAGACTGGAATATGCAGCAGTGGTGTGGTCCCCGCATCTTAAAAAACATATTCACAAGTTAGAAAGAATCCAGAGAGCAGTTACTAGATTGGTTCCAAGTCTCAGAGAACTGCCATATGAAGGGAGGCTAGACAAATTAAATCTACCGAGTCTAAAAGAGAGGAGAGAGAGGGGAGACATGATAATGATGTACAAATGAACCCGAGGGCTGGAGAGGCTGGATAGGGAGGATATGTTAATTATGGATACAGGAATAACTAGAGGCCACAGCTACAAAGTAAAAAAGACCTACCTGCAAGAACGATATCAGGAAGTTTAGCTTCCCCTATAGATGTATTGACAAATGGAATGGGCTGGAGGAGGAGGTGGTAGGGGCAAGGAATATCCATATTTTCAAGAAAAAATTGGATGAAAGTAGACGGAGAGACGGGACAACACGAGCTTAGCTCAACTCCTGTAAACTACAATTAGGTAAATACAATTAGGTAAATACAACACAAAAGAACACCTACATTTCATGACTTCACCACCATCAAAAAAGACCAGGCCGGCGGCGGTGGACTCATCACCTTGGTTCACACAGCAATAAACTTCACAGACACCAGTGCACATACCAAATCCCTCCTCCCACCACATGATAACACAACAGAAATACAATCCATCAAAATAAGCATAAAGTGCTGGAGGGACCTTGGTGACCCTGGTCTCTGGGTCTTCTCCTGGATGACCTAGATGTGTGTGAATTTGTATTTTGTTTGTGTGTGTTCATTGGTTTCTGTTGTGTTGTCCCTATTCTGGCTCTGTCTTGAGAAAAAAAAAGGAAAAGAGGGATTTTTGTTTAGGAAAAGTGGGGATTGAGCCTCAGTATATAGAATATAATAGAATAGAATAGAAAATAAGCACTGGCAATAACTCACATTACCATCATAAATACATACATCCCCCCCCCCCCCACACTTTCAAACATCCCCCACAGTACCCAACAACTACAGACCACAATTACAACAAATCACAAACACTCCACACATCATCCTGGCTGGTGACTTCAATGCCAAAACGTCGACCTGGTTTGTCGACAACCCTGACACAGACAGAGGGCTGGTCCTACAACACCAATCCGAAAACCTTTTCCTACTTAACAACATTCATCAACATACCCATATTCCCCACCAAGCCCACTTTCACCCATCATTTCCAGATATCACCTTCTGCTCCCCAGAACTCGCCCCCACACCATCCTGGAAGGTGGGAGGAGCCTTGGGTTCCGACCACCTCCCGATTATTATCACCACCAAAACAAGACTCACCCCAGCTAACCACAGATACACTTACACCAACTATAAGAGAGCCAACTGGGAAGCTTTCACAAATAAGACAAAACAACACTTTGAAACACTAAACAGCACACCCATCACTAACATCAACAATGCTGATGTGGTGATGGGCTGGTCTATCAGAGTGAGAGCTTAGTGATCTCTGCCATATCCATAGCTTACTCTGACTGTTCCTTTTACTTATATATTTTCTAGATCTCAAGTGACGGCGTCTCTTCCGTGGATTGACCTCCCTACTGCCAACCTAGAGGTTGACAGATTGGGAGCCAAAGTGTCAAATTTTTTCATTTGCCCCTCAACTTTCCCTTCATAATTGCTGAGGGGCACAGGGCCTTGGGTGGGGCTTTGGTTTCCCGGGCATTTCCGCACCCTCCTCAGCTCCCCGCCTTGGAGTGGCTTCGGTCACCCAGGCTTTATTAGTGGTAAGCAGGGAGGATTTTGTGGGGGGCGCTCGTTTATGGCCTTGGCCTTGCTCGGGACCCTGAGGCTGTTTGGCCAGACAGCCTGGGGAACAGCAACAACAACAACAAATCAACAATGCTGTCCACACATTCAACACAACTATCCAGAACGCTAACAAGAAACACATTCCAAGAGGTAACAGAAAAAGACACAACCCCAACTTCACACCAGAAATTCAAAACCTCATCAGACAACGCGACACACTGAAACACTCCCAAGCACATGACATCGCACAACAAATCCAAGCACTCGACACACAGATTAGCAACAAAATACTAGAACAACAAACACTAAATTGGAATAACTACCTCCAAATTAAAATGTAAAACTTGCAAACTAAACAAACCAAAATTGGGATCTTTACTTGATCACAAAACAGACCCCCCCAAAACTCTACAAAACACTATACTGTACAGCATCACACTTTCCAACAGCAACACAACAAAATCACATGCCGCAATCACAACAATAGACTCTATTCCTTCATATAAACAACAGGCAAACATTCTCATTAATCACTTCTCTCATGTCAGCCACCTAAACCCCCATCAAGACGACCGACGTGTCATCCGACGTAAGAGACAATTCCCCACAGACCCTGACTATGCACCCTTCACCAACAACCAGACAAAGCACATCATCAATAATCACAAGCACTCACCCGCCTGTGGTCCTGACAACATAAGCAACATACACCTCAGACACCTGGGACCACAAGGCATAAAAGCACTCACCAATATATCAAACTAAAGTTATTCACACAACACAATGCCAGACATCTGGAAGCATGGTGTATTACTTTCCCCAAACCCAACAAAGACCCCACACTACCCTCCTCACATCGCCCCATCACACTCCTTTACACCCCCTCCAAAGTCTCAGAATGCCTTGCAATAGAACTGACCACACACGCTCTACCCTTAGCTCCAACACAACATGGCTAGGCGGGTGCCCGACCCCGAAAGGGGTTGAAATAGGGGAACTATCCCCCCGCCAAAGGTGGCTTTCTAGGGCCTTTCCTAGCTGATGCTGAGAGGATTGGGTTCTAGTCATGTGGTGATGGGCTGGTCTATCAGAGTGAGAACTGAGCGATCTCTGCCATACCCATAGCTTACTCTGACTGTTCCTTTAACTTATATATTTTCTAGATCTCAAGTGACGGCGTCTTTTCCGTGGATTGACCTCCCAATCTACCAAGATTGGAAGCCAAAGCGTCACATTTTTCCCTTGCCCCTCAACTTTCTCTTCATAATTGCTGAGGGGCACAGGGCCCTGGGTGGGGCTTTGGTTTCCCTGGCGTTTCTGCACCCTCCTCGAGCTCCCCGCCATGGAGTGGCTTCGGTCACCCAGGCTTTATTGTGGTCGGCGGGGAGGGTTCTGTGGGGGCGCTCGGTTGTGGCCTTGGCCTTGCTCGGGGCCTTGGGGCTGTTCGGCCAGGCAGCTTGGGGAACAACAACAACAACAACAACAACAACAACAACAACAACAACAACAACAACAACAACAACAACAACAACAACAACAACAACAACAACAACAACAACAACAACAACAACAACAACAACAACACACAACAACAACAATTACTCCTGACAACAACAACAACAACCACTCCTGACAACAACAACAACAACAACCACTCCTGACAACAACAACAACAACAACAACAACAACAACAACAACAACAACAACAACAACAACAACAAACACTCTTCTCACAGACCTTACACAAAGAGCTGTTGATGGCATCAACTCAGCCAGACCACCACACAGTTCACTACTTGCCACACTTAACATTAGTAAAGCCTTCGATGCCATCCCCCGCCACAACCTAACAAACAAAATCTACAACACAAACATGCACAACAATACAAAAAGATGGCTGGCCAATTACCTAGCAGGCAGATGTGCACACGTATCATTTGCTGGTCAGTCATCTAACATCAGAAACTTCACAAACAGAGTACTGCAAGGGTCCATCCTTTCGCCCGCAGTCTTCAATCTATACATGCATGATATAGCCACACCCCACACACCCCAAATAAATATAGCTTCCTATGCAGACGACATAACACTCTCATTCACACACCAAGACCCAGAGAAAAATGTCTCCTTCAACCCTATCTCAACACACTATATGACTGGTGCACTACAAACAGACTCAAATTAGCCCAAGCCACAGGCCGTAGCTCGATTGGTAGAGCGTTCGCCTGCTAACCGTGAGGTTGGCGGTTCGAGCCTCGGGCCAGCCAGTGTGTTATTGGCAGATGTCAGTACTGTTTGTGAACGGTGCGGTCTAGCAATCTGTGGCAACTATTCACTAAGTCCCGGATTCATCAGGGCACCCACCCTAGCCTTGCTATTCAGCAGGGAGTGTATGGTGGTAAAAACTGCATCATCATCATCAAATCCACTGCAACCCTCCTCACAAGCTGGACAGACGAATACAAAACCACCTCGCACATCACCATAAACAACACCCCCTTAACATACAAACACTCACTCACAATCCTAGGAGTAACATATGATACTCTAATGACAATCACACAACATATTACAAACATAACAAATAAACTGACACCCAGACTCAACACCCTCAGGTCACTTGCCTACACAAAATTTGGACACAACAAAGAAACTGCCACCACTGTATACAAACAATACATAAGATCAGAGATGGAATATGCAAGCCCTGCCTGGGCTTCTAACCTAGCTGAAATACATTACAAGACCTTGCAGACTATTCAAAACAAAGCCTTAAAAATCATCACAGGCTGCACAGCTACTACACCTACAGATCACCTATATCAAGAAACCAAAGTCCTCAGAGTCAAACCCCACCTGGATATGAGAGGCACTCAATTCCTGGCTGCAGCCTCCACAAACCAACGCCACTCACTACACTACATGGCAGCACACCCAAAGACACCAAGGAATATCAAAACAACACCCAGCACACGGTATCACACACAAATACTGTCATATCTCCCTCCCCTGAACTTGGGGGGAGCTGCGCGTAGGGGTGGACCAAGAATGACGTGGGCTCGGGTACTCCGGTCCAATCTCAAAATAAAGAACTTGACAACACAGGCGGCCCTTGACAGGACCACCTGGATAGCTGCCATTTAGGACGTGAGACTGTAACCACAGCTTCTGTTGACAAACGGTCTTTAAACTTGTATGTATGTATGTACCCCAAACCAGCTTCCAGAAGCACATCCATACTCATATCTCTCGCCGTTCCATCCAATCACGCATAGACAACACACAGCTGCAGGGACGACCTCCCGAAATCCATCCTTCTGAATCCTCCCTTCCTCGCGAGGACAGAGTCCACCTGGCCAGGCTGAGATGTGGGCACCATCCAGCTCTTCCGAGCTATCGGAAGAGACTGGATATCTCCGTCGTTAACACCTGCCCAGGATGCAACACAGCACCCCATACTATTAAACAGATCATAGAAGACTGCATTCTACACAATCACTTACGCCAACAACATAATCTACACTCCTTGAGAGCCCTGTGGGAAAGCCCCCTATATCATCACCAAATCATAGCATAGAAGATACCAAGGGCCTATCGACGACCAACACCTGACCATTTATATACATCAGTGCGCTGCTTGTCTTCATCAGTGAGTGATACTATTAACCCGTTCTGTACTAGCGATGTCTTTTTTACTACAATTTCTAGCCATAATTAGACAATTTTATGCAGTTTAAGAAGGATCTGTGGTAATAAAAAGGGTTAAGCGAGATAGCCTGTTGATTGCTGGAGGCCCTGTTTAAATTGAATAAAATCATCTAATAGTATTATAATGTAAAACTTGCAAAATAAACAAACCAAAACTGGGATGACACAAGATAAATGCAAAAGAACTACAGTAATCAAAATCCAAAATCGCTATGTAATTTTTGAAATAAAAGAACACAATCAACCACATGAGCAAGTCAATCAAAGCCAGAATAAAGTTAAAAGGAAAGCACCGGTAGTCAAAGGGTAAATAACGATAAACAAAATAATAATAAAAAACATAACAATACACTAATACTATAGTCCGTTCATTCTAGGTTAGGCAGAAATCGTAACCTCTAACCTCTGTAACTCAAAAAGGGCTAGAGCAAATGAGCTGTCAATTTATAAACATATTCCCTAGCCAAGTCTTCCTATTTGGTAAAAATATTATCTCGATTACTCGTCCTTTTTGAGTTATGAGAGTTTAGAGGTTACGATTTCTGCCCAACCTAGAATGAACGGACTATATTATTATTGGTATGTTTTTTATTATTTTATTATTATTTTGTTTATGGTTATTAACCCTTTGACTACCGCTGCTTACCTTTTAACTTTATTCTGGCTACTATTAGACAATTTTATTAAATTTAAACAGGACCTCCAGCAATCAACAGGCTTCAAACTACCTCGCTTAACACCTGGTGATGGGCTGGTCTATCAGAGTGAGAGCTGAGCAATCTCTGCCATACCCATAGCTTACTCTGACTGTTCCTTTTACTTATATATTTTCTAGATCTCAAGTGACGGCGTCTTTTCCGTGGATTGACCTCCCTACTGCCAATCTAGAGGTTGGCAGATTGGGAGCCAAAGCGTCACATTTTTCCTTTGCCCCTCAACTTTCCCTTCATAATTGCTGAGGGGCACAGGGCCTTGGGTGGGGCTTTGGTTTCCCGGGCGTTTCCGCACCCTCCTCAGCTCCCTGTCTTGGAGTGGTTTCGGTCACCCTGGCTTTATTAGTGGTTAGCAAGGAGGGTTTTGTGGGGCCGCTTGTTTATGGCCTTGGCGTTGCTCAGGACCTTGGGGCTGTTCGGCCAGACAGCTTGGGGAACAACAACAACCCCTCAGACCCGGTTGGGCTCTGAGGCATCCATAAAAAACACCCCCGCGGAACCCGGAAGGGCTCTGAGGCTCCGACAGCTTGAAAGCCTGTAAGCTTGTTTTGAAAACCGTCCGTCCGACGCATGTAAACAACAGCCGGTTGGACCGACGCCGCGCATCTCCGACCACAAGAAGGAGAGGCGTCCTTGTTCGTGTGTGCCTGTATTTTTTTGTTTTTTTTGTTTTTTCTATATTCCAACTACTCCCTCTCGGGCATAGGCTGATAGCCTTTACACTCTACCGCTGAACACGGTGAGGCCCGTGAGGTCTTGCTCCAGTCTAGGGAGTGAGACATGCGAAGCACCCCGGCTCGAAGCAATCCCTTCTCTGAAGCCGCCTCTCCTCTGCACTTCACAGTCTCATCCCCCAGGCTCGGACCCTCACTCTCAGAATGCCACCTATTGAGCAATTAACTCACTAGGCATTGCCCCCCTGTAGCATATTTTTGAATATGGGAATATTCATACGGTGCTATTTTAATCAGGGAACAATGAGGGTATTTTTTTTGGCATTTCGGTGTGCTGTGGTAATGCACTGATACTAGGTACAGCACAAATTCCATCCCAATAATATCTTCCCATTGCCATATTGGGATTCGAACCCGGGTCCATTGGATTACCAGTCCAGTGGCAAGACCACTCCGCCACACCTTGTTATTGTTAAGTAGTGAAAAGTACAGTACAGTAGTGTAAAGTGGCTGATATCGCCACAAAGTTATCTCCACGGAAATCGTCATCACAACTAAACCAGTTGACTTAGAGAGCTCTACTCAACGTAATTCTACAGGTACGAAACACATCTACACTTGAGGATGCGTGGGAATGCGGAAGCAGTCAAAATAACAAAGATACGGTAGCCTAGGCGTAGACGTTTTTCGGCCAAAACCCCCGGGTTTCGCTATGGAATACATAGCCGGGTCTGAGGGGTTAAGGGAGGTCACCGGCTTTTTTTATCTTTCTCTCCTTTTCTCTCTTTCCCTGGCTTGTATCCATTCGGCCCCATTCAGCCAACTGTTTTAAGACGTTTATCCCCATCCAGGTGTCGATTTCTTCCTGGCGAGCGAGAGCGAGCCAGCATTGTATGGAAAAATCCGGCTTTGCCGGAGAAATTTTTCTATCGAAAAATGTACAAATTTAGCTTGCTGTCAAAACAAAAATATATATACAGTATGCTGGGGAAAATATTGACACCTGGATGGAGGTAAATGTCTTAAAACAGTGGGCTGAATGGGGCCGAATGGATACAAGCCAAAGAGAGAGGGAGAGAAAGAGAAAAAAAAAGAAGCGAGGTAGGCTCCCTTAACCTTTTTTATGACCTTTTATTATAATGTAAAACTTGCAAAATAAACAAACCAAAACGTATACGAACACAGTAAAAAGACAAAACAACTAATCAAAATCGCTGTGGAAAAAACGCTTAAGTAAAATAATAATAATGTATAAACAAAAGAACACAATCCACCACATAGGGTGTACAGTCGTGCTAATAAGTGATGTCTCGGCACCATGTATGTTTTGATCAATAATTGGTATCAGCACTATCTAAGCTTCATTTCTTCATATCAAGTGCAATATACAAACATGTACCTACACTTACCCACCATATTCAACATCCGACAGACATTAATACAGCACAGAGCAAGCCAAACGTAATGACAGCTGGGACATGACTTATTAGCGCGACCGTACATTACTACATGAGCAAGTTAATCTGTTTCCCAAGCAAACTAATCGCACATATAACAACGCACTATCGTCACATTCAAGGAATTAGTAGCCTCTTACCTGAACATGTGGTTGTTGAGCCAGTCGTCCCCCAGCTCCTCCTTGATGAGTGTAAGCCAAGCCAGAGCATCCTTGGCGGTCCTGATGCCTCCAGCAGGCTTGAACCCAACCTGGAACCACGGTTTGGATCACTTAAGGGGTTTGTGGCTGGTTTTTTGGTCTATTCATTAATTTATTCATATATATATATTATAATGTGAAAATTGCAAAATAAACAAACCAAAACTTGGACGAACACAGTAAAAAGACAAAACAACTTATCAAAATCGCTATATATATAAGTTTCCTCGCTAAACCTCCATCAAACTTAGAAAAAGACCCCCTACACCCCTTCAAGATATATTTGTACATTTTTCGGTAGAAAAATGTCCCGGCCGAAAGCCGGTACCTCTTAAAATCGACACCTAAATGGCACGAAAGGTCTATATATTAATATAGAAATGGGACGAAAGGTTTTTAAATAGACAAACTAACGGGGTGAACGTCTTAAAATCTGAAAACTAATGGGGCTAAGCATGAGGGAGAATGGGTCCAAAAAAAGCGATTACTCCCTCTTAACAAAATGCCTATGAGTTACCAATATTTCAATACAGTACTTAGATTTTGTTTTGCCATTAGTTTATAGGGAGGTGTGTGTGTGTGTGTGTGTGTGTGTGTATTTATTTACCTAATTGTAATTACCTAATTGTGTGTGTGTGTGTGTGTGTGTGTGTTTTGTTTTGTTTTGTTTTTTCTTATCTTAGGCCTGTTTTCTGGACCATTTTCTCCCTCGTGTTTAGTCCCATTAGTTTTCAGATGTTAAGATGTTTGCCCCATTAGTTAGTTGATTTTATGACCTTTCGCCCCATTTCGTCGTTGATATTTAGACTTTTCGTGCTATTTAGGTGTCGATTTTTTCCCTGGCGAACGATAGCGGCCTCTAATATTGGAAGAACCGGCCTTCGGCCAGGAAATATTTCTACCGAAAAATGTACAAATTAATCTAGAAGGGGGATCTAATGGATGTTTTTTTTAAATTTGATGGAGGTCTAGGGAGGAAACTAGAAAAATAATGAATACATGCAAAAATCGCCCAAAAAGTGAACCATCCCCCCTTAAAAAAATATCCCCAAGACCTCACTTCAAGATAAATTTAGGCTATAAATATTTTGGTGGAAAAATGTCCTGGCCAAAAGCCGGTTCCTCTTAAATTACAAATTGACACCTAAATGTTACGAAATTTCTTAAAATTGACCAATAGCGCGAAAGGTCTTAAAATCGCCAAACTAATAGGGCAAAGTCTTAAAATCTCAAAAATAATGGGGCTAAACATGAGGGAGAAGGGGGTCCAGAAAATACATCCCCTTAACCAGACCACCAAAGTTCCATACTGCAGTACAGTATTTCCATTTCCATTTTCTTCTCACCTGGCGATAAACTTAGTCCCTTACCAGGACATTTCTCGATAATTAAAGGACAAATATTAAACTACGTACTAAGGAGCAATTGGAATTTATATGTTGTTTCTGTTCAGGCTCTGTCTCAAGTCGACCACCCCCAGCTATAGGGTATTGTGCCTGAATATACAGTATACATACATACTAAGTAGCAAATAGTTGTTACTAGAGTTGGGGGTTCCCCAAAAAATATGCATGGATGCCTATTCTTCTAAATGTAAAAAAACTAAAAAAACAAAAAAATAGCCCAAAAAATATGTATGGATCATGGATGCCTGTTCTTCTAAATGTAAAAAATATATGTATATATGTATATACTCTGGCACATGCCCCATTATTTGTATATATATATTTGTTATTGTTTTTTTTTTATGTTTTTTTTTAGGTGTCCGACTCGAGACAAAACCATTTAAATAAAAAGAGGTGTTAAAGATAAGAAGATAATGTTATGTCTAACCTTGATGCCGGTGCGTTGGTGGTATTCCCTGATGGCCCGACACATAACCAGACCCACAGGCAGGGTAGCGTTCACTCCCTCCTTCCCTGTAACAGACATAAATTTGGTTATCTTTGGAAGTATCTCCTTAAAATACCCAAAATCTGGCTAATTATAATGTAAAACTAGCAAAATAAACAAACCAAAACTAGGATGAACACAGTAAAGAGACTAAACAACTAATCAAAATCGCTGTGGAAACAACGCTTAAGCAAAATAATAATTTATAAATAAAACAACACAATCAGACATAATTTGTGTTATCATTGGAAGCATCTCCTTAACCCTTGTCTAGCGGGGTGTTTTGGGCTCATTTGGGCATATTCAGGCCCTCCTGCATGATAAATCAAGCATCTGCATGAAAAAAAAAAAATTTAGCAAAAAACTAGGCACTAAAAGCTTCAAAATGAGACCAGAACGAGCTACGTAGCACTCGTGGTTCTCTTGCAGTGATGCCACGAACATGGGCGTTTAGCATATATCGGTATATTTTTCCCAGCTATGCTCACTACTGGCTACACTGCCGGCCTCTCGAGAACACAGGGAACATGAGTTAATAGGCGGCGGTAAGCCCTGGGAGTCGGCTGTCTGGCCCGCTGCGCTCCCGGCCATTTGCACTCGATTTTAACCCTTTAAAAGCCTTAATAATGCTCCTAACTTGCTGCAAATTGGTGCACGACTTAGTCGAGCGCCGCCAATAAGGGGTTAAAATACCTTAAATCTGGCTAATGTTAAATTGAAACTTAAGGCCTATAATATTTCCTTTACCAAATGCCAACTTCCTATCCCCCCCCCCCACCCCCCTCTCCCTCTCTCAAAAAAAAAAAAAAAAAAAAATATAAGCATGAAGAGATGACTTTCTAATAGCCTTGTTTATTCATTTTAGCACCCTCACCATGGACATAATAAAGTTTTGGGGTTAGGGAATACAATATAACCCTTGTATATCACGCACTTGGTTATCACGATTTTCATTATCGCTGCTCTATTAAATCCTGTACTCCCGTCAATATAGCGGATTTATTGACCTGAAGGTGAGTTATAAGAAGTGTACACCACAGGTTGATATTTCTTTAGTCTATCTCTATCTATCTATTGCCTGACGCCGTGATCCCCGAAGGGGTGGCCACGAACCGCCCCCATGCACCTCTGTCCCCAGTCAGTCGACGCCCCTCCCCCCAACCAGCACCGCCTTCGTTCATGTAGTTCCTCACTCCATCCTTCCACCTCATATTCAGTCTACCTCTCCCCCTCTGTCCCTCCACCTCGCTCTCGTACACCCTCTTAGTCATTCTCTCGCTTTCCATACGTTCCATATGGCCGAACCATCTCAAATTGTTCCTTTTCACACTTTCCAGCACATCTACCTCCACACCACACCTCCTTAGTCTGTCTATCCCTCCATGTAACTCCGCACGCACTCCTTAAGTAATTCATTTCCACTGCTCTCACTCTTGGTCTGAGTCTCTCAACCAACGTCCATGCTTCGCTTCCGTAAGTCAGTGTCGGGATTACCACACTGTCATGCAAGGACTTCTTCACTTCCATACTGACCACCCTATTTCTTGTTACTGCTTTTAGCGTTCCTACAACCCTCTTCCCCTGTTGTACCCTCTCCCGCACCTCTTCATCCATAGTCCCATCTTTACTCAACACACTGCCCAGATACTTAAAAGAGTTGACAATCTCCATAGTGCGCTTGATTATTACTTGGAACTGCCATGGCGGACTTCATTCGCCAGCGTCAACAATAACCGCCACCTCAGCCTGACTTGATGATGCCATTTCTGAAGCTAACTATGAGGGGCTTCAAATATGAGACTCTTCTATATAAGTTATTATAATGTGAAACTTGCAAAAGAAGCAAACCAAAATAGGGACGACACAATACAAAGGCAAAAGAACTTATCAAAATCGCTATGTGGAAATAACACATTAACCCGTACTGTACCATAGGGTACAGTACTAGCATAAATGTACCCCCCAGTCCCAAGCAATATGGCCAAAATGGCTTCAGACGCAAGATATAACAACCTCCCACCTCAAAAGATGGAGGAATACTGTACTCCCAGCATGTGGGGGCTTGGATATAAGCTGAGAAGTGTTGCCAAGGTCTTAAAGCAGTGCTCAAACGTTGTGGTACCAGGTACTGCCTGGTACTGCCTGATACTGGTAGTTACAAGGATCGTACATTATTGACGGCTGGCAGCCGTCGCTGGGACTGGGGTGTGATTTATCTACCGACGGCTCTCTGCCATCGCTGGTACTGAACGGGTTAATCAAATATTCCAGATGGTGGGGTTTACTACCTCTCCACCCACAGTATACAGGCCACGTACACCCAGTAAGATGCATTACTGATGCTGTACATGTAATAATATTCACCTTTATTTTGTCCTTTTCATTAATGTCAATAAATCCAAAACAATTTTTTACTGTATTTGTTTCTGATACTGACCGCAATATTACGTATACAGTATAATCAGTTACTAAATTAACGTAAAAGGGATAGTTAGGGTTGTATCTTGGGTGCAGGGGACCAATTAGAATAAATCCCATAGACTCTGGTATTTTATTTTGCTAAAGCGTTGTTTCCACATAGCGATTTTTATTATTTCTTTTGTCTACATATTGTTTCGTTCCAGTTTTGGTTTGTTTATTTTGCAAGTTTTACATTATAATTTCAGTATCACACGCCATGTGCGGAACCAATTATGCATCATAACCAATGAATGATAGCATACCTCCTGATGAAGTTTGTAATACAAGCTCCAAATAGGCACCACAAAACTCTTCTGTAGTTTTCTTCACCTTCCAGTGGCAAAACTTTACAGTAGCATTTATGGTTTTATATAAGGTCTTCTGGGGGGAATGAAATTGGCCTATACTGTACATACAATGGTTTAGCGTACTTTTTCCATTACATGCATTGTAACGGCTCAGACGGGGTTGCCTTTCAGTAGTTGGAGTGTACTGCTACAGTGCAATAAAGTCCCGCCACAGCACTGCCCCACCAAGTCATCACTGTGGCTGATGTTGGTATAGTGCTAACTGTGCCTCAGCAAGACTCAATAGTCCCCCTGCAGCACTTGCACCTGCAGTATCTGCAACCACACCAGCCTTAACAGTGTTACAAAAAGACAGCACGTGATGAAGATGAGAGGAAAAAGTGAATTTATATTATTACAATGTAAAACTTGCAAAATAAACAAACCAAAACTGGGACGACACAAGATAAACGCAAAGGATAAATGTCAGCGACAATCTTACTCAATTGTAAGACCCACACTACAGCAGCGTGGGTGAGTCTCTCCACAATCCGATGCCAAATGAGCAGAGTTACCAAATTAACTCCGCTATATAGTAAATTAACGCAGAAAATTGCTAGAATAATGCCACAATCTCTAGAATACCACTCTAAAAATGGCTCAAGTCTCCAGAATATTGCTAGAATTCATGTCGCTAGATATGAAAATTTGCCGCTAGGTCGGAGTAAATACTGTACCTCTAAATCTAGCGGGAAAGTACCCAGTAGCTAAATTGGCAACACTACACTTGAGACTATTACAGGTCTCCCTTGATTTACGAGAAGGTTACGTTCCTGAAAACCTGATCTTAAATAGAAAAATCAAATTGAAATGTAAAACTTGCAAACTAAACAAACCAAAACTGGGGCAAAGACAATATAAAGTCAAATTAACTTATCAATAGCAAACCCTAAAATTAATAGGGTAAATGGGGATGCGTTCTTGGACCATCCAAAACCCAAACTCCTAAAAACCTATAATAATAACGTAAATTGGGGCATTGGATAGTGAGGGAGACCTGATAAATTGATAGGTGATACTGTGCACATTCATTGATGTCAGCTGCCCTATAAGGGTTAAAAGATAAAACTGTCACACTTCTCACCTGTGGATGTCTTGATGAAGTCCGCGCCGGCCATCATAGCCACCAGTGAAGCCCGTCCCACATTGTTCATGGATCCCAGGTCACCCACGGCCAGGATAGCCTTCATGTGAGCCGCACCACAGGCACTCCGCATGGCCTTCACTTCATCGTACAGGCCTGAGAAGTCGATACAACAGATATTACCGCTACACACTTCACAATTACTTCATCAGATATATTACAGCATGGCCTTAACCTGAGGAGCATCAGCAAAAGCTATTCGTCTAAACATTAGTTTATCATAAAGCAGTTGGGGGTATGTACATGCTTAGATTAATATGCAGTACAGTATTCAAGAATGCATAATATATCGTAGGCTTATGCATAAACCTTGAACTGTCTTGATAGCCTAGAGCTTAGTGTGCGGAATTTCGGTGTGAGTATCCTAAGTTCGAGTCCTTGGAGTACCACATGTATTCATTACTTTCATTGATTTCACTAGTTAGGTTTATTTGTAAATTAATTGGTGGGTTGGTGAAAACAAATATGAATACCCTACATATTATAATGTAAAACTTGCAAAATAAACAAACCAAAATGTATATGAACACAGTAAAAAGACAAAATAACTAATCAAAATTGCTATGTGGAAACAACGCTCAAGTAAAATAATAATTTATAAATACAAGAACCCAATCCACCACATAGGGTGTACACTACATGAGCAAGTTAATCTTTTTCCCAAGCAAACTAATCGCACACATAACAACGCACTATCGTCACGTTCAAAGAATTAGTCAATTTGGGAAGTCCGGGACGTTCTGGTAAATTTTACTAAATTCTGTATGAATACAGAAACTACAATAAAACTATAATAAAAACACCCAGCTGAGACTTTAACTTTAATGGTTAAGTTGCTAACCACCGGTGACACCAGGGGGCACATTCTGTTATGATGTATTAGACACAGTGGTGGTGCTTCTTAAGCCGGTATCACACAAGAGCTTTTATAGTCAACATTCTACAATCAAAAACTTTCTGGCAACATTTCTGGAGTATTTTGCACTGGTATCGGAAGCTAGACTGATGATAGATTAATTTAGGAAGCAGAAATATTATAAATGCTAACCTCATAAGCTGCCAGACCACTGTTAAGGATAAATGTTGAGGGGAAAAAGTGCTCGTGTGATACCGGCTTTAGAATCTTAGGTAAATCTGATCATACAATTCTGACCAGTGAGTGAGTCAAGTGACACGAACAAGTCTTACATACATACATACATACATACATAAAATTTTAAGACTGAGTGTTCCACACATAAGTGCAGTTTCAGTCTCTTGTCCTAATGGCGGCGTTCCAGGCAACCCTGTTAAGGGCTGCTTCACTTGTCAAGTTCTTGAATTTGAGATCGGCGCGTATAGTCCGATCCCAGGTCTTCCTCGGTCCACCCCTTGGTGCAGCTCCCTCCACAATCACAGACCTGCATTTTTTCACCCAATTTTGTTCATCCATTCTCTCCACATGTCCATACCATCCCAGTCTACTTGTACGCATCACCTCGCTAATACTCTTTATACCTAAACGTCTCCTCAGCTCAACATTTGTTATTCTATCCTGTAGCCTGGCCCCACACATCCATCTCACCATTCTCATCTCATTACGCTCCATTCTGTTGACATCCTCTACTTTAACGGCCCATGTTTCTGAGGCATACGTCATTGCACTTCTAACACATGAGGCATACACCTTTCCCTTCAGGGGAAGAGGCATTCTTTTCATGGTCAGGATTGGCATCAATTCTCTGAACTTCCCCCAGCCACACCTAATTCTAGCAACAGTGGCAGCCTCGGCCCCACCACCGGCAGAGATGGTATCTCCTAGGTAACAAAACTTGTTCACCAGCTCCAAAGACTCATTTCCAAAATTCACAGCCACAGGATCATCACTTAACACAGGCTCGCCTTTGCACACTACGCACTCAAATTTCTCTATTTCTGACTTATCCTTCGGCAGGGGCCCTTTTATTCTACTACAGCGCTTACTCCCATGGTGTACCCAACATCGACAGATGCTACATTGAATTGAGTTAACGCCCACTCCCTTTCCACACACTGCACATGGGTATGCACCGCTCTTTTCCACATTGCCTAGTCTCAAACTACAATGCATAACCTTGGTTTTGTTAATATTGACTCTTAAACCCTTGCTCGCCATGCCCTCTCTCCACTCTCTGAATTTGGCCTCAGCATCCTGCATACTGTCAGCTATTAGGACTAAATCGTCTGCATAAAACAGTTCCAACGGGAGTCCGCCTCTAAAAACTCTAGACAGCGCCTCCAAGACCATAATAAAGAGGGGGCTTAACACTGAACCCTGATGGACGCCAACACGGACTGCGAACTCATCACTCAGTACACCCTCACCGAGCTTCGCGAATCCTCATACATCTTCATTATCACACGCACCAGCCACTCTTCCACACCAAGTTTCCTCATAGCCCACTGTACAACATCTCTAGGTACCCTATCAAAGGCCTTCTCCAGGTCCACAAACACAAAGTAAGATCCCTGCCTTTTAGTAAGTATCTTTCCTGTATCTGCCTGACTATGAAGATAGCATCGGTTGTACCACGTCCTGGCATAAAACCAAACTGCATATCATCAATAGAGATGCTTTGCCTGATCAAACCCTCAAGGACTCTCTCACAGACCTTCATGATTTGGTCAAGCATTTTCAGGCCCCTATAATTTCCTCTATCTAGCGCATCCCCTTTTCCTTTGTATATATTTACTATTACACTTTTGAGCCAATCCTCTGGGATTTTCTCATCTTTAATAATGGTGTTTATCAACTCAGTGACTAAGTTTACACCAATCTCCCCTGAGGCTTTTATCATCTCAGCGACAATGTCGGAGCAACCTGGAGCTTTACCGTCCTTCATTTTATTGATTGCGTCGCTCACTACAGCTGGTGCTATCAAAGGAGGGGGCCCAGATATTGGTTTTTTGATACTAAGCTGTTCCTTATCCCATTCAAACTCTACATTTAGCAATCGTTCATAGTGTACCTTCCATGCTTCTCTGATTTCATTTTCTGCATACACAATCTTCCCATTATCATCTCTAACACACTGTTCACCTATAATATCCCTACTGTCATTTTTAACTCGCCTAGCTAGGTTGAAGACCCCATTGGGATTGTCAGTGTTACACACTTGTTCGAGGACCAGGTCCTTAATGCAATTTTTAGCATTGTAAATAACTCTTTTGGCAGTTCGTTTAGCTGCCTGGTATTCCTCCCTGCTGCCTCCTTTCTTCCATGCTTTGAAGCATCTCCTTTTCTCTTTCACAGCATGTTCTACCTCATCGTTCCACCACCAAGAGGTCTTATTCCTGGGGTGACCCTTTGCTTACCCACAGACTTTGTCAGTGGCAGCGATAAGGCTATGCTTAAGAAAGTTCCATTGGTTATTTACATCGTTAGGCCTAGCTTCCTTATTTCTATTCATTTCTTCCAGTTCATTATGAAACCTATCCCTAACTTCCTTGTCCTTCAGCAGCCACACTTTCCTTTTGGGTATGTAAACCTTCTTGCGCTTAGGATCTCTGTATAAGCTCATGTCGCACACAAGTAGCTTATGCTGGGGGATACATTCTTCGCTCGGGATGACCTTTACATCTCGAACTAGTTTCCAGTCTTTCCTGTTAACCAAGAAGTAATCTATCTGGCTACTGGAGACCCCAGAGTTATATGTGATCAGGTGGCTCTGTCTTTTCTTGAACTTTGTGTTACACACAACCATGTTGAGTGCAACGCAGGACTCCAATATATATTCGCCTTCTAGATTTCTCCTTCCGTAACCAATTCCTCCATGTACCCCCTCGTATCCATCTGCAGATGCTCCCACGTGACCATTGAGGTCCCCCCCCACGATAGTTATTTCGTTCTCCGAGAGGCCTGAAAAGACACTGACGGTGTCATTCCAGAAGTCCTCTTTTATCTCTTTCTGTAAACCAGCCTGTGGGGCATATGCAGATATCACATTCAGAATTCTTTCACCAACTTTCAACTTCAAAACAATCAGCCTTTCACTAACTCTCGTAATCTGAAGCACACTTTCCGCCAGCTCTTTAGCCACCAGAACACCCACTCCTCCTTTCGCTTTATCAGTCTCCACACCCATCCAGTATATCCTATATCTTTTCCTCCTTCCGACAATCCACTGTACCCCATGCCTCTTCCAGAGTGTTTCCTGGGTACAGCAGACGTCCACTCGCCTCCTCTCACACATCTCGGCCACTTCATTCGCACACAGATTCAAACTACTGTACATTACATTAAGTGATTAATTACAAATAAGTGATGTATTTAGTTAGGCCACAACGTGTAATACTTTCATCACAGGCTATAGTCTATTCGGTGTTTAAAGCATGCGAGAAATCATGACCTCTTAACCTCTGTAACTAAAAAACTATGAAAGTAAGAGAGCTAATAATAGTTTGTTGATTTCATTAATCGAGTTTAGGAGTAAAGTTGGTTACCTTTACCTTTTGATACCTTTTGATGTGTTCGCCACTCTTCTAGCGGCACCAAGGAGCGCGACGCCCTCGTTATGGGTGGTGATTTGGTGCAGTAGACTGTTTGAAGCGACAGCTCGCTCCCTTGCGAGGATGGGCTCGTCTGGCACTTTTTGCAGTTCAACATCTAGGGCTCTCTTGAAGTTGTCTAACGAGATGTCCCTCATGTCTCTTACTCGCCGTGGGAGTTTGTTGAAGAGACGTGGGCCTCTGTGTGATAACCAGCCCTCTCGCAGAGAGCCCATAGCACCCCTGTTATTCATCCGGGGGATTTCGCATTCCCAGCCTCTCCTATCACTGAATTTCATGACTATCGGAGTATGTAGGTTTGGTACTAAACCCTCTGCGATTTTCCACGTGTATATTATTAGGTAACGTTCTCTTCTACGTTTCAGTGAGTACAGATTCAGTGCTCTTAAACGCTCCCAATAGTGTAGATGTTTTATTGAACTTATATGCGAAGTGAAATTTCTTTGTACACTCTCTACGTCATTTATTTCACCTGCTTTGTATGGGGATGTTAATACGCTACAGTATTCAAGCCGCGGTAGCACTAGAGATTTGAAGAGTGTTATCATAGGCAATTCACCGCGTGTTTTAAAAGTACGCAGAATCCAACCCGTTAGACGTTTCGCAGCCGCCACTTTGACCTGGTTATGTACTTTGAAACCCATATTTTCAGACATTAATACCCCAAGGTCTTTCACACTGTCTTTCCGTTCTATTATGTGGTTAGATTCTGTTAAGTAATTTGTAATTTCTTTAACACCATTATTATCTCCGTACCATATTAATTGGAATTTTTCCTCATTGAATTGCATGTTGTTTTCCCTGGTCCACTGGAACACTACATTCATGTCTTCCTGCAGTCGGCCCGTGTCCTCTTGTGTGTTTACTATCTTGCTTAATTTTGTGTCATCAGCAAAAGACGACACCGTACTGTGTCTGGTGTTGGTATCTATGTCGCAAATTAGTATGAGGAACAGAAGGGGCGCTAGCACTGTTCCTTGGGGCACTGAGCTTTTGACATCCGAAGGCTCAGATGTGACTTGGTTTACTGCTACTGATTGTTTTCGGTTTACGAGGAAATTGTATATCCACCGTCCGATTTTCCCAGTTATACCTTTTGCTTTCAGTTTGTGGGCTATTATACCATGGTCACATTTATCAAATGCCTTAGCAAAATCGGTGTAAATGACATCCACGTTTTTCTTTTCTTCTAGCGCTTTAAGAATTTTGTCATAGTGTTCCAAAAGTTGTGAGAGACATGATCTTCCCGCTCTGAACCCATGTTGACCGGTGTTGTGTAGTTCATTTGTCTCCATGAATGTTGAAATTTTGCTTTGCAGGACTCGCTCGAAAACTTTAATGATGTGAGAGGTTAGAGCTACCGGGCGGTAATTTTTTGGTAGTGCTTTACTCCCTCCTTTATGCAGTGGGGCAATTATTGCGTTTTTCAAGCTATCTGGTATGTCACCAGTGTCTAGACTCCTTCTCCACATTATAGCCAGGGGTTTTGAGAGGTTTTCCTTACATTTCTTCATTAGGATCGAATTCCATGAGTCCGGGCCTGGTGCCGAGTGGGATGGCATGTTGGAAATGGCCTCTTCTATGTCTTTTGGACCGAAATCAATATCCAGCATCTGAGGGGTTTCCGTGGGGGAGGTTTCCATGAAAAATATATATTGGTCTCTGATGACTTTTGTTTCATCAGGCTCACTGAATGCCATTTCATACTGCCTGCTTAAGAGTTCGCTCATTTCCTTTTTGTCCCCTGTGAAAGAGCCGTCCCCTGTGCTCAGTGGGCCGATGTTTGATGTTGTTTTAGCCTTTTGTTTGGCGTATGAAAAGAAGTATTTGGAATTTTCCTTTATACCTGCAATAGCTTTCCTCTCCTCTTCCATATGTTGTAGTTCATATGATATTCTTAGCCTTTGTTCAATTTCCACAATTTCTCTATTTATTTCGACCTTTTGCCTATCCTGTAGATTTTGATGTGTGCGTCTTTGTGTGAGTAATTTTCTTCTTCTGTACAGCCTCCTCCTTTCCCGATCTTGTTTGCTTCTTCATTTTGTTTGTCTTGCAGGTATATGGTGGCTACAGATTTGGGTCATGGTTTCTGTTATTAAGACTAGACATTCTGCTGGTGTCAGGTTATCCATTAAATCTTCCCAGTCTATTTCCTCCATTTCTTGATTTACCTCTTCCCACCTAATGTTTTTGTTATTGAAGTTAAATTTACTGAAGGGGCCGGTTTTTGTTCTCGATTCTGAGGTTGTCTGTACACTTTCTAAGGTTGTTTTGATCTCAATTAATTTATGATCTGAGTATGTTGTGTCCGATATGTTAATGCTGTGTACTAGAGAGTCGTTGTTAGTGAAGACCAGGTCTAAGATATTGTTTTCCCGTGTGGGTTCAGCAATATGTTGGGTAAGACTAAAAAAATCACAAAGTTCAAAAAGCTCTCTCGTATTAGTATTTGCTTCTCCGGTGTTATTTGCCACTAACTGGTTTTCTAGTTGTCTCCATTTAATGTTTGGTAGGTTAAAGTCTCCTAGCCATATAATATTTGGTGTTGGGTTCCCAAGGGTTTCCACTTCTGATTTTATTTTGTTGAGCTGGGTTTTGAATTCTTCTCGGGATGAGTCTGGAGGCCTGTATGTAACAATAACTGCTAAATTTAGGGATTCTATTTAACTCCAAGTATTTCCACCACTTCATTACTGTTATTTAGGAATTCAGTACATATCAGTGAGTCATGTATGTACAAGGCTACACCTCCATGTGATCTATGCGTTCTGTCCGCCCTATGTAGGTTGTAACCAGGAATCCATACCTCACTATCTTGCTGATCTTTAATGTGAGTTTATGTGAGAGCCGCAAATATAGCGTTTCCTTCTTCTAGCAGGCCCCTAATAAATGGTACTTTGTTCGTGGTTCTATTTTTTAGGCCTTGGATATTTGCAAACAAGATTGGGGAGGGATTGTTTGGAGTACTATGTGTACCTAATAGTCTTCAGGATGTATTGGCCACTCTTGGGAGGCCAGGAGGTGCTCGAGGTGTTCTATGTGCTCTTCCATCTCCCTCAGTCTCTTCATCTTCATCTGCCCTTTCCCTCCTTGCCTTTTTCCTCTGTCTTGTACTCGCATAGCTAGAGAGTTTTTTGGGCTACCATTCGTGTTAGGTCTAGCATATCTCCAAGTCCCTTTAATATGAAAAGCTGGGCATTTCATATTGTAGCAGGTCTTGTTCTCAAGTGATGTCTTGCAAAGGGATGGGTGGTGGTATTTGCAGGTTTCACCAAATCTACATTTTCCATGACTGGTTATGTTGTTGCAAATTTTGGGATGAGCAAATCTACATGAATTCCCATTATATTCGCCCTTTTGACCAAAGTAGCACCTTCTTTCCAGATAATATCTGCACACTGGTGTAGACAACCCCAGTAGGTGTGGCTGGGGCTGCGAGGGGTTATGTGGTTAGTGGAGAGAACATAATAATTACTATCATTTGGGAAGAGTCAGTCAAGGAATAGATGTGGAAATTTACAGCCCTTTTTGAGTTACACAGGATAGAGGTCATGATTTCTCGCCTACTTACAGCGAATAGACTATAGCAGCAACCCCTCCGGTAGTGATACTCATTGTACAGTCGTGAGCATATATAAAGTTACCTCAATTAACCCTTTCAAGCTCCAATACGCGTTTCTGTTCTGTTTTCTGGCTACTATTAGACTATTTTATTCAGATTAGTAACGGTATATGGAAGTCAAAGGGTTGATCAAGAGAGTATTTACCCTTTTAATACCCACAGATCCTTCCTAAACTGCATAAAACCGTCTGATTGCCAAAATAAACTGGTAAAACGCGTCAGAGCTTCAAGGGGTTAATATCATTGAACCAGAGAATTGAACCATTAGGCTATATATGAATGTTCACAGATGCTGATAGTGTATTGGAGTCATGTGTTTATGTATGTATATACAGTACTCAGGCACAAACCCCATAGCTGGGGGTGGCCGACTCGAGATAAAACAGAAATGCAATACCATTATAGATTTCAGATGGATAGAAAGCACAATTCATTTGGTTTTATGCACTACGTATATATTTTAGTTGTTCTATCTATCTATGTATTGCCGGACACCTTACTCCCCTTAATGAGTGTGGCCATACACAGAAGGCCCCCAAGCGGACCCATTCCCTGCACGAGGGACAACCCGAGCCAGTTTACTAAAGAACTTACAGGATTGACCACTAAATTTAGGATCCGCCCGACTCTGAGGCCCTCTATATATCTTGTTAGCACTATTTTTTCCTAGACTCTGAGGCCCTCTATATATCTTGATAGCACTATTTTTCTAGTTATTAATTCTGCTAAATATAGATCTATTGTATACCTTTAACTTCCTTATAGCCTGAAACTCTCAAGTGGTCAATTATCTAACACTGGGGTGAATGGTGATGGGCTGGTCTATCAGAGTGAGAACTGAGCGATCTCTGCCATACCCATAACTTACTCTGACTGTTCCTTTTACTTATATATTTTCTAGATCTCAAGTGACGGCGTCTCTTCCGTGGATTGACCTCCCAATCTACCAAGATTGGAAGCCAAAGCGTCACATTTTTCCTTTGTCCCTCAACTTTCTCTTTATAATTGCTGAGGGGCACAGGGCCCTGGGTGGGTCTTTGGTTTCCCGGGCGTTTCCGCACCCTCCTCAGCTCCCCGCCATGGAGTGGCTTCGGTCACCCAGGCTTTATTGTGGTCGGCAGGGAGGGTTCTGTGGGGGCACTCGGTTATGGCCTTGGCCTTGCTCGGGGCCTTGGGGCTGTTCGGCCAGGCAGCTTGGGGAACAACAACAACAACTGTTCCTTTTACATATATATCTTCTAGATCTCAAGTGGCGGCGTCTTTTCCGTGGATTAACCTCCCTACTGCCAACCTAGAAGTTGGCAGATTGGGAGCCAAAGCGTCACATTTCCCTTGCCCCTCAGCTTTCCCTTCATAATTGCTGAGGGGCACAGGGCCTTGGGTGGGGCTTTGGTTTCCCGGGCGTTTCCGCACCCTCCTCAGCTCTCTGCCTTGGAGTGGCTTCAGTCACCCGTGCTTTGTTAGTGGTAAGCAGGGAGGATTTTGTGGGGGTGCTCGTTTATGGCCTTGGCCTTGCTTGAGACCTTGGGGCTGTTCGGCCAGACAGCCTGGGGAACAACAACAACAACAACAACAACACTGGGGTGATACTGTAGTATATTTCTGATCATCTCAAATTTAGTTCCACAGAAACTATATTTTCTGTACTGTACCACAATTGGCTAATGCTCGCTATGGGTATGGACGTATACGAATGTAGAAAGGCTAATTTTTTCCATTAGTTTAATTAGAACACACAAGCTCCATATAAAAAAATAATGAACACACAAAAACAAAACACAAATTCACACACATCTAGGTTGCCCAGGAGAAGACCCAGAGACCAAAGGTCACTCCAGCACTCCCCCGACCTCCCGGAGAAGTTCCGGTCTCAGCAGGCAGACATGCAGCGAAGCTGTATCACCACAAGCCCGCCCACCACACATCCAGGCGCACCCTTCATATATACTGGCTCCCCAGGCCAGGCGCCTGACGGACTATTATCTAGTCCAACTGACGCCCGACCCCCTCTCCCAAATAGTAGTGGCACCAATATGGCAGAAATTGGCCAATCTCTGTTTTTGAGGCAAGTAAATTGTTCCATAAATTTAATCTTTTTAGGGTCAATTATTGTGACTGTATTCTAAAATTTGACATCAATAATTTTAATCAAGCATTTTTAACTTGAAGTTTCTTGTATAACCTCTGCTTACTTTTTGTCTGTATTTATTGTTTATCTTTTTCTTTTTCTTTTTCTATTATTATTATTATTATTAATATTGATGATTTTTTAAATTTATTGTTCTTGTTAAAAGAGTACTCTTTGTTTAAATCTGTTGTTACTTCATATTTTGCAATTATTTCTCTTTATATTATATGTATTCATTGTCGATAGTATCAATTGCTTACTTTTGCGATTTCCTTAGTTTATTTGTGCTATAAATGTAGGTTATTTGTAGGGTAGTTATTGATAGGGGTCACTTGAGGCATGCTATGCTTACAGGTACCTACCCGATAGCACTATCGTTAGTGAGTGCTGTACTGTATTTTATATATTATTTTGTAATAGTATAGATATCTTATCAATATTTGTATTTTTTACTATTGTTAATGTCTTGTCATGTTGCAAATTTGATTTTAAATAATATTTTGACATTTAACATGTAGTTTCTTTATTCATGCAGAGTTTAGTAAAATTTGCCAGAACGTCCCGGACTTCCCAAACTTGACTACTTCCTTTAACGTGACGATAGTGCGTTGTTATATGTGCGATTGGTTTGCTTGGGAAACAGATTAACTTGCTCATGTAGTGATGTACACCCTATGTGGTGGATTGTGTTCTTTTATTTAATAATTTTCATTTTAGTAAGCGTTGTTTCCACATAGCGATTTTGATAATTTAATTTGACTTTATATTGTCCTTGTCCCAATTTTGGTTTGTTTAGTTTGCAAGTTTTACATTTTAATAAATACTATAGTACCGGTATCTGTAGTCTACCCTACAGTACACACCCGTCCTAACCTTGCCAGTTGCCAGTGAGTGCCATCTCTCGGTTGATCACAATATCAATCTCTGAAGCTCCATCAGCCACCGCCATCCGGATCTCCTCTAGTCTGGTCTTGAGGCTGTACTGGCCAGACGGAAACCCGGTTGCAACTGGAAATTAAAATGGTGTAAGAAAGATGCCTGATATCGGATATTCGATAGTTTGTGCTGGGTTATTGCAGTTTGTAGCGGTAAAGTCGGAGTAACACGAGCCGTTTTTCGAGCAATTTTTACGGGCAATTATAGTCTGGCAGCTTCAAACAATACAATACATCAGAATTCAACTGCCTAGCATACTCTACCTTCAGTCTAATTACCGATACCAGTGCAAAAAAGTCCCGAAATATAACAAGAAAAAACTTGCTCATCGAAAAATTGCCGGAAAAATTGCTCGTGTGACAGCGGCTTAAGAAAGTGAGTATGTGTGTGAAAAAAAGCGTGAATGCATGTGAATGTCTTTATGTTTTATGATCTTTTGGTTTGCTTATTTCTTTTCTTATTGTTGATGTAGCCTACTACTGTGAACTATTTTGGGGATGGATATAGTTACCGGGTGTACCACTACCGACATACAACATAAATCATCCATAAATACTTATAAATCTATAATACTAGGTTAGGTTGTTTGGTTAGGGTAATGTATTTTTGTATCCAAAGGCAGTCAAAATAGACGGGAACATGATGGTGAGCGTCCGCGTAGTGTAAACAAGACGGGCGGTACACCCGGTAACTACATTCTTGCCCTATTTTGCCCACACCGGATGTGGCTGGAAAAAAATACATCAATAAAAAAATCAGTTGGTACCGGTATATATAATTTTGCTTACCAGTATGTACTGTATATTGTAAATAATTCTTAATGATTTTATTAACTTGCAAGGAATTGTCAGAGTTAGTGTGTTATTTATAAATATTTTCAAAATCTATCAGATTCCTAGAGATCCTTCCTAAGCTGAGAAATATCATAAGGCAGTAGCATTATTCAAGAAAAAATATCACTGATTCAAGTAGGCTACCAGTATATAGTTTTTAAGTAGGTTATCATAAAACAAATAGTTTCCATCAGAAATGCATTGGTTAACAGGATATAACTGCATTATTGAGTAATTGGATAAAAGGCATAGTCATCTATAAAGAACTGTATGTCCCTATTAAGGGGGGATGGGCCAGTTTTCTGGGCCACTTTCTCCCTCATGTTTAGCCCCATTAGTTTTCAGATGTTAAGATGTTTGCCCCATTAGTTAGTTGATTTGAAGACCTTTTGCCCCATTTCTTCATCAATATTTAGACCTTTCGTGCTATTTAGGTGTCGATTTTTTCCCCTGGCAAAAGATAGCGAGCCTGTAATATTGGAAGAACCGGCCTTCGGCCATGAAATTTTTCTACCAAAAAATGTACAAATTAATCTAGAAGAGGGATCTAATGGATGTTTTTTTTAAATTTGATAGAGGTCTAGGGAGGAAACTAGAAAACTAATGAATACATGCAAAAATCGCCTAAAAAGTGAACCATCCCCCCTTAATGTCTCCATTAACAACGAACGGTAGTCTTTAGAATAGGATGAACATTGGTATAGGTAGCACCAACGAACTTGACAATAATCTCGATCCCTAACTTCTTCGCAACTCAAAAGGACCTTGAGCAAACTGGCTGTAAATATCCACACCTATTTCCAGGTGGACTCTTCCCAAATTTTATAATTTTCGGCCCGATTGCTTTAGTACCTATAGTACAATATTGGCATATGTAATAGATGGGTGAAGGGGAGATTTTGACATTAATCCCTCCGTCACATATGACGCAACCGTGTCATATGGCGGTTTCGCCCAAGAGTATCATATGACGCGGTCGCGTCATATGAACCTAGTGAAATAGCTCAATAATAAGTTGTATGACGCTTTTGCGTCATTTTGAGCTCAGTAAGTTAGATCATAATCTGTCAGTTGATGGCATCCCAAAATTCCTCCGACTTCTAACGGTCCCTCAGTGTGAGAAAGACTGTTGTGGGGGAAATACCGGGCGCTCGGGAAACCCCTGACTTTCGTAAGTTAATATGTCTGGGGGGGTTAACTATACTCTAGCCACTATTAGACTATTTTATTCAGTTTAAAAAGGGCCTCCAGCAATTAACAGGCTTCAAATTATCTCGTTTAACCTTTTCTACTACCACAGATCCTGTTTAAACTGCACTTTAACCCCTTCCGTACCGGCGATTTTTTTTTTTTTTTAGCTATATTTAGACGCTTTATATATTTATTTTGTTTTTAAACAAAACTAAAGCGTCTAAATATAGCTAAAATAAATTAAAAAGACATCGCCGGTACGGAAGGGGTTAACCCTTCCTACCCGGGTGTCATATTGGCATGACACCACAAAATAAGGGCAGGAGCCCAGGTGTCATGCTAATAGGCAGCAAGCTTTCAAGCCTATTCAGCTTGGTCTGAACGCTGTGCGTCTGACGCATGTAAACAAAACCGATCGTTGCGTCACCGCACCTCCGAAAACAAGGAGGAGACGTCCGATCAATGTTATTGTTGTGACGTAAGACGAAATTAGTGTGTGAAAAGCTCCGATACTGTCAACATCACGGCAAAATTCGCTCCACTGAAAACGTCATCACAACGGAACCGTTGACTTACAGAGCTCTACTCAATGCCAGTCTACAGATTGAAAACCGCACTACGTTTATAGATGCATGGGAAATTTCTAGCAGTTAAAATAAACCAAAATACGGTAGCCTAGGCCTAGACGTTTTTCGGCCATTTCGCCCGGGTACGAGCGACCGTCCTTCGGCGTACCAGCCCGGGCCCGGAGGGTTAAAGTTCCGCCACGGGATCCAGATGGCGTTAAGTGTAATTGACCACTTGAGAGTTTCAGGCTATAAGAAAGTTGGGCCAGTAAACATCGATATAAAACACAAATACAGTAATTATGTAGGTTTCTCATGGATAAATAGTACTGTATATTGAATTTGGTTTTGTGTATTTATAAATGTGCTAAACCCACACTATAACTGGTTAGTCTGCTAATTATCGTTGTCTACAGCTCCAACTTCCTTATAGAATGAAACTCGCAAGTACAATAAATCTACAAAGATTGGAAGCCAAAGAGTCACATTTTTCCTTTGCCCCTCAACTTTCTCTTCATAATTGCTGAGGGGCACAGGGCCCTGGGTGGGGCTTTGGTTTCCCAGGCGTTTCCGCACCCTCCTCAGCTCCCCGCCATGGAGTGGCTTCGGTCACCCAGGCTTTATTATGGTCGGCAGGGAGGGTTCTGTGGGGGCGCTCGGTTATGGCCTTGGCCTTGCTCGGGGCCTTAGGGCTGTTCGGCCAGGCAGCTTGGGGAACAGCAACAACAAAACAACAATAGTTAATTGGAATATGGCTAATCCCCGGACCGCCACATGTGTTTGTTAATTTCATTAATCGAGTTTATTTAGGAGTAAAGTTGGTTGGTGGAGAGAACATAACAAATATTTAAGGGGACATGGGCCGGTTCTCAGGACCACTTTCTCCCTCGTGTTAAGCACCATTAGTTTTCAGATGTTAAGATGTTTGCCCCATTAGTTAGTTGATTTTAAGACCTTTCGCCCCATTTCTTCATCAATATTAAGACCTTTCGTGCTATTTAGGTGTCGATTTTTTCCCTGGCGAACGATAGTGAGCCTGTAATGTTGGAAGAACCGGCCTTTGGCCGGGAAATTTTTCTACCGAAAAATGTACAAATTAATCTAGAAGGGGGATCTAATGGATGTTTGTTTAAATTTGATGGAGGTCTAGGTAGGAAACTAGAAAAAATAATGAATACATGCAAAAATCTCCCAAAATGTTAACCATCCCCCCCTTAAAAGAATTCACACTTTTGACAAGTAAAAGAAAATGTGTGAATGTCCGTATTATTTTCTTTTGTAAATTTTTCCATATTATTATTTCTTCTCTTGTTTTATATTTATTATTCTATGGGTGAGGGCTGGTCCTATCCAGAGTGAGGTTTGGCATCCTCTACCCAACCTTAGCCGTTTCTGTCTGTCTCTTTTCCAGTAATGTACTACTTTTCCTACTTCGGGGGCGGAAGGCTATGAATCCTCCTCCCCTTGTAAAATTCACCTACTAGACAAAGCTGGGAAAGGGGAGAGGGAACGCGAAAGTGGTCCCAGACCCTAAGAACACCATTGCGATTCATTTTAATGTCTCAGGTCGGCTACCCTCAGCAATGGGGTACATGCCTGAGTATATCCTATACATACCGTGTACATATTCTGTGAGCCACCTGGAGCTCAGTGGTCTGGTTAATCTGCTCTACATAACTGACTAACCTAGAACAAGTAGGAAGTACAGGTCTCCCTCGATTTACGATTGGGTTACGTTCCTGAAAGTCCGATCTTAAATGGAAAAATCGTATTGCGAACCCTAAAATTAATGGGGTAAATGGGGATGCGTTCTGGGACCAGCCAAAACCCAAACACCTAAAAACCTATAATAATATCGTAAATTGGGGCATCGGATAGTGAGGGAGATCTGTAGTATTTAGTATAAAAAATATGCATACACAGTATTACTGTATTATTATTATTATCATCATTACCAGCAGCAACAGGAAGTTTGGCCCCGATCCTCTTGAGCGTCTTGACAGCCCCAGGTACTCTAGCGGGGTACACACAGACCGCCCCACAGGTCAGTCCCGCCTCAGCCATACCCAGACCATCCAGTAGGTCACGTCGGATAGGGTTGGCTGCCTTGTGACACAGACGCTCAACATTACCGTCTGTGTCGTCACCTGAAATGAACCACAAGAGTAAAACACCAATCCAGTTTACAAGTACTGTATGTAGAAAATCATATGAAAGTATTTAGAACATAACATTGATTGTGTTCTTTTATTTATAAATTATTATTTTACTTAAGCGTTGTTTCCACATAGCGATATTGATTAGTTGTTTTGTCTTTTTACTGTGTTCGTATACGTTTTGGTTTGTTTATTTTGCAAGTTTTACATTATAATTGGTATGAGATGCACTTTTTAACGCCGTACACTCCCTTGATTGACAGGACTAGGGCGTGCCCTTGTTACAGGGACTTTAATGGGACAGAATATATAGGTACAGGTCAGACTTTTTGCTAAAGTATTAAAGTATTTCAAAATATATATATCGGTATATCCAATGATGGTTCAAGTAAATAAAAGCATTTTATATACAAATTAACACTATTTTGGATACTAGATAAATTTGGAGATTTAATCTAAATTAAGTATTCATAGTAAATAATACTTAAACAAATTTGGCAATTATATACAATAATACAATATACAACAAAGGGTAAATCTTTTTGTGAACTTATTCCACACATTTTACTCTGGCTATTATGTTGATCTCTCCTATATTAGGAAATTGTAAAGTTTGTAGTATTCGGGACCAAACAGCTTGAAAAGTTCTGACCAAAACGAGCCCATAATTTGGCCTAATATGGTAGAGGCCCGAGAAAGGCGAAAAAGACGTTACGCTCGGTTACACTCGGCATGCTCCTTCCCTCCATTAAGTTTCCTCTCCCTCTACCAACCACATCTCTAATAATTTAAAATTAAAATGTAAAACTTGCAAACAAAGAAAACCAAAACTGGGACAAAAACAATATAGTCAAAACAACTTATCAAAATTGCTATATGGAAACAACGCTTACTAAAATAAAATAAATTGAAATAAAAGAACACAATCCACCATATAGGGTGTACATTACTACATGAGCAAGTTAATCTGTTTCCCAAGCATAATTGCACACATAACAATGCACTATCGTCACGTTCAAGGAATTAGCCAATTTGGGAAGTCTGTGTATCTCTGCCTTGGTTTTTCTTTGCCCAGGAATCTTACCAGCGAGTGATACTTCCCCAAACATCGCCCAGAAGTATGAGATAGTCAAAGAACTGGAGAAAGGTAAACGCCTAGTTGAAATGGCCCGACTGCATGGCGTAAACGTTGGGTTAGGGTGGGCTAAAGGGTAAAAAAAAAGGGGACTTTGACAAAATGGGTAAGTATCGGTACCTTTTAACATGTAATGATGTAAACATGGTTGCAGTAGACCAAGAAAGACATGGGAGCAAACCTTCCAGTCTGATTTTGAATAAAAAAAACTGACAAGTGAGGCAGCTCTGAACAGGGTTGCCTGGAGCGCCCCCATTAGGATGCGAGACCAGAAACGCGCCCGGAGCGCCGCCATTAGGAAGCGAGACCGGATCTGCACTTTGTGTGGAGAACTCGGTCTATAAATTTTTGTATGTAACATGTTTTTCTGTAACGCGGACCGCGGTCTGTCTGAATTGCCCGCGTTACTCGAGGACCAACTATACTGTAATACAAAAAATATATAATTAAAATCTCCTTTTTTATTAAATTCTTAATGTTATTACACTCTTTCTGACAAAACCAATCACAACCTCATGGAATAAACTACAGTAGTTGTTGTTGTTGTTGTTGTTGTTGTTGTTGTTCCCCAAGCTGCCTGGCCGAACAGCCCCAAGGCCCCGAGCAATTCAAAGGCCATAACCGAGTGCCCTCACAGAACCCTCCCCGCCGACCACAATAAAGCCTGGATGACCGAAGCCACTCCATGGCGGGGGGCTGAGGAGGGTGCGGAAACGCCCGGGAAACCAAAGCCCCACCCAGGGCCCTGTGCCCCTCAGCAATTATGAAGAGAAAGTTGAGGGGCAAGGGAAAAATGTGACGCTTTGGCTTCCAATCTTGGTAGATTGGGAGGTCAATCCACGGAAGAGACGCCGTCACTCGAGATCTAGAAAATATATAAGTTGTTGTTGTTGTTGTTCCCTAAGCTGCCTGGCCGAACAGCCCCGAGTCCCTGAGAAAGGCCATGGCCACGATCGGGCTTTCCCACAGAGCTCTCATTGAGTGTAGATTGTGTTGTTGGCGTAAGTGGTTGTGTGAAATGCAGTCTTCTATGATGTGTTTAATGGTATGGGGTGCTGTGTTACATCCCGGGCAGGCGTCGACAACGGAGTCATCCAGTCTCTTCTGATAGCTCAGGAGAGCTGGATGGTGTCCGCATCTCAGCCTGGCCAGGTGGACTCTGTCCTCGCGAGGAAGGGAGGATTCGGAAGAGGATTTCGGGAGGTCGTGCATGCAGCTGTGTGTTGTCTGTGAGTGAGTGGATGGATGCGTGAGAGATATGAGTATGGATGTGCTTCTGGAAGTTGGTTCGGGGTGGGCAGGGAGGAGAGAGGACAATAATTGTGTGTGATACCGTGTGCTGGGTGTTGTTTTGATATTTCTTGGTGTCTGTGGGTGTGTTGCCATGTAGTTTAGTGGGTGGTCTTGGTTCGTGGAGGCTGCTGCCAGGAATTGAGTGCCTCTCATGTCCAGATGGTCTTTGACTTTGAGGATTTTGGTTTCTTGATGTAGGTGATCTGTGGGTGCAGTAGCTGTGCAGCCTGTAATGATCTTCAGGGCTTTGTTTTGAATAGTCTGTAAGGTCTTATGATGTGTTTCAGCTAGGTTAGAAGCCCAGGCTGGGCTATGGGTATGGCAGAGATTGCTCAGCTCTCACTCTGATAGACCAGACCATCACCATACAGTAGCTACTTGTACTGTACCATGATGTTAAAGATATTAGAAATATCTTTCTGTATTATGCTTTAGTGGGCACTCAAAGACAACTATACTGTAGTATATAAAACCTTGCCAGAAAATGGATATGTGTGACTTGCCAACTGACTGGACCTTTCTACTCCTATGAACCTACCCGAGAGAGTGGTGAGGTCGATACAGGTGACAGCACGGAGCAGCCAGGCCGCCTGCCATTGTTTCTTGACTGTGCGGCGAGTAGTCAGTGTCTCCGCACGACGCTTCACGGACGGCAGGTTGACACGCACACCACTCACCCATGCCAGGTCTGAACAGGGGAGAATAGGGTAAGATCCTGTGTAGTGGGAGGAACTGTTTTTGAGATGCCTATTTACTAAGAAACATTTAACAATATCTTTAACCTAACCTAACCTAACCAAAACCTAACCTAGTATATTAATTAGTGGACTATTTATTAATGTAAAATGTAAAAATATATTGTAACCTAACCAAATTATTGAGATATATGTACAGGTCATCCTGCTACACAGGATTATACCGAGAATAGTCAGTACTGTATTTACATGCAGGGTGTCAAACCAAATAATTTGGATTTAAGACTGGAATAAATATAAGAAATACAGGTATAGGAAAATACATGTGACATTACATCGTTTCTGCCATTTATCATTTCCAAAGCCCATAAAAGTAAAGTACTATTCTGTAAAACATGACTAACTTGGTACAGTAAAATTAATTATAATAACTATAAAGAAAGAGGTCGATTTTAGGATAGGTTTTGAATAGTCTCTCGTTCAACAGCCTGTTTAACTGTTCAATATATTCTGGGCCTCTGACTAGCATTACTTAATTAATTTCATTCTGCTTTGGAAGGACCCTGATTAGGTTCAGTGTGTCTGCACGATGCTACACTAATACTCACAGATGTTCTTTTGGAAGAGGTCTAGGCCTGTGGCTCCAGCTCGGTAGCCTGGTCACTATTTCAAACTTTACTAGGCTACCGTGTTGACGTTAACTACCCACTCTGGCACAGTGGTCACACTTTGGCAATACAATAGAAGGGACAAAACTGTATTTACCATACATGTTCATCTGGTTATCATTACATAATTTAATTTTCCTTAGAAAAGACCTCAATGTTTCAGAACGACACTTCACAGAGGGTAACTTGATGCCCATACCTCTCACCTACGTCATATTTAACTACCCTGAAATCTATGGGGATAAGTTAAAATAATATAATAATATGACATACCGTAAGTATAGACAGTACAGAACACAACAATTAAAATAGCCAAATTAGGCCTAGGTGCGAACTAAATATGGGATGGATGTAGATTCCGGGTGTACGGTCGTCATGTTTACATAGAGCGATCGCCGCGGTTAACTTCGCATCTATTTTGACGGCACTTTTTTTCGGTTATTTGCCCCCTGCTGGCAATATATATGATGATGACAATATGTCATGGTGGGGGGTGGGGGGCAAAGCCCCCCTCAACATATTATTGTATCCAATGGCATTCAAAATAGACGGGAACATGATTGCAAAGGTCCGACGCCTCCCCCGCCGCCGTCATGTTTACATTTGTCGATCGCCGTGGTTAAGTTCGCGTCTATTTTGACGGCGAATTTTTTTCGGTAATTTGCCCCCTGCTGGCAATATATATGATGATGACAATATGTCATGGGGGGGTGAGGGGGGGCTTTGCCCCCCCTCAACACATTATTGTATCCAATGGCAGTCAAAATAGATGGGAACATGATGGCAAAGGTCCGACGCCACTACGCGTAGTGTAAACAAGGCTGGCGGTACGCCCGCACTTAACATTCTTGCCCTAAATATTTCCATTAGCTATTTAAACTGCCGCTTTGAATATATGACTGAAGTGGAGTTTGCAAATACTGTACTTGTCATTATTACCATGCAAGCTCATATCCATTTAAATAACCCATATGAATGAGACTGTACAACAAAAATGCCAAATACTGTACCTATACTAGAAAAAGCTATAAATAGGCCTACTGTATTATTTTAGGTTAATAGAAGATAAAGAGATAAGGGTTGGGTTAGCGGGCATACCGTCGCTTTGTTTAAAGGAGTCGTACGCTCGCAGGGTGTACAGTCTGGCAACGGTATGATTGGGCCATGGTAGGACTAGGGCATGCCCTTGTTACAGGGACTATAATGGACAGAATGTATAGGTATAGGACAGATTTTGGCAAAAAATTTGCACATCAGAAATCTCTATTTGGTGAAGCCGTTTTTAACCAGACGTTGCCTCCTGACGTTGGTTCACTCATTGGTCTTCTCTCGTGTTGATTATTGCAATGCCCTGTTGGTGGGTCTTCCAAATTATATTTTGAAGAAAGTTCAGTCTGTTCTTAACAGGGCCGCAAGACTAATTTTTGGTGTTCTACCTAGAACTCCTACTACATCTCTTCACATAGAACTGCACTGGCTGCCAGTAAGAGCAAGAATAGAATTTAAGTTGTGTTTGGTGACTTTTAAGGTTCTCAAATTTGGTGAGCCTAGGTACCTTGCGGAGCTTCTCAGGCGCCCACCGGCACACCATGGTGTAGTTGTGCGTCATGACAATGACCCTTTTCGTCTTGATGAACCAAGGGCTTTCCAGCAGTCTTCTTTCTTTGAGAGGTCATTCTCCTACATGGCTCCGAGGTTGTATAACAGGTTGCCGCTGTCCATGAGACAACTGAGTTCTGTTGAATGCTTCAAGAGACAACTTAAGACTTTTCTCTTTGAGAGAAGCTATGATCTTGAGAGAGGTGTCATGACAGATGGCTATAGAGTTTAGGCTATTTTGCCACTGCTAGTGATTGTTAAATGTGTGTTGTATATAAGCCTTCTTTTGATGCATTGATTTTTGTTCTTTTTTCTTTCTCTTTTCGAGCGCTAGTGAATTCTTCGGAAAAATTGGCGCTTATGAGAAATAAGTAACATGCTTATTATTATTATTAGAATAGGGATGGATGTAGTGTCCGGGCATACGGTCGTCATGTTTACATAGGTCGATCGCTGCGGTTAAGTTCGCGTCTATTTTGACGGCGAATCCCCCTCAACATATCATTGTATCCAATGGCAGCCAAAATAGAAGGGAACATGATCGCAAGCGCCCGACGCCGCCGTCATGTTTACATGGTCGATTGCTGCAGTTAAGTTCGCCTCTATTTTGACGGCAAATTTTTTCGGTTATTTGCCCCCTGCTGGCAATATATATGATGATGACAATATGTCTTGGGGGGGTGAGGGGAGACAAATCCACCCCCCTCAACATATTATTGTATCCAACAGCAGTCAAAATAGATGGGAACATGATGGCAAGCGTCCGCCGCAGCTCCGCATACTGTAAACAATGCTGGCGGTACGCCCGAACTCTACATTCTACCCCAAGAATGTAGAGTTCGGGGTACTGCTCGCCTTGTTTACACTACGCGGAGCAGTGGCGGACGCTTGCTATCATGTTCCCGTCTATTTTGATTGCCGTTGGATACAATAATATGTTCCCCCACTCACAATATATTTTCATCATCATATACTGTATATTGCCAGCAGGGGGCAAATAAAAAAAAAAAAAAAACGCCGTCAAAATAGACGCGAACTTAACCGCGGCAATCGACCTGTCACCTATGTAAACATGACGGCGGCAGACGCTTGTGATAATGTTCCCGTCTATTTTGACTGCCATTGGATACAAGAATATGTTGAGGGGGGGGCACCCCCCCCATCATCCCCATGACATATTGTCATCATCATCATATTGCCAGCAAGGGGCAAAGAACCGAGAAAAAAAAACGCCGTAAAAAAGACGCGTTGTTGAGACACGCCCCCCCCGATAGTGATTTGAAAAGACATTAACCTAACCTAACAACCTTACCTAACCTATCCTAGTATTATAGGTGGGGGCTGCAGCCCCCACACCCCCGCTGGTTGGCTACTAATCCCTTAGTAAAAAATAAAATAAAAATTGGCTGTCGGTAATAGCCTACGAAGGCGAAAGAAAAGTCGATGAAGTCTAATTTTAGTAGCATACTTTTATATTAGGTATTTCCGAGGGTTAAAACACATTTTCATATGCTCTTTTAGAGCTGTCGATAACTGGAAGTACCATAGGCTATTGACAACCGTCACAACCTTGTTACAAAAAAAGACATTTTAGTACCATACTTTTTTATTAGGTTTTGCCGAGGGTTAAAACAAATTTTCATATGATCTTTAGAACACATAGGCTAGATTCCATATTTATCTTCACATATTTTCACAAATTTTGTTGATAGGGTAGGCCTATTATCAACAAAATTTGTGGTATTCAAATAAAGTTACAGCCTTGGCCTACTGATTAATGTTAAGAACGGGGTGTTCCTTAAATACTGTACTTGTTATTTGCCCCTCTGCTGGAAATAGCCTACATAGCCTACAGTAGCCTATGATGATGATGACAATAGGTCATTAGGGGGTGAGGACTGAGGAGAGTCAAAGCCCACCCTCAACTTAAAATAAAATCCCACAGCAGTCAAAATAGACGGGAACATGATCGCAAGCATACGAATAATGTAGGCTAAACAAACATCACGCGGCCCAAGATAAATAACAGCTGGCCGTGGGCTAATTTTGTAATAAAAAAGCAGTCAAATTAGATGCGAATGTAACTGCGAGCGTGCGACTATTTAAACAAAGCGGACGCGGGGCTGTTCAGCCAGGCAGTTTAGGGAACAGCGGACGCGGGGCTGTTCGGCCAGGCAGTTTAGGGAACAATAACAACAACAAAGTGGACGGTTACACGGTACGCCCGCTAACACAACTCTTACCCAACCTCGCCTAAAGCCTAGGTTAACATTGTACTGTATAGGCCTAGGCTAAAGTATTTCATGAGATATTTAGTCAACACTATGACAGTAATCCAAATAGTTCAGAGATAGACTAGGCTTAGTGCATAGGCCTACTTGTATTCAAGGTCATTGACCAAGTTAACTGGAACCACTTAGTTTTGATAAACTGTATTAGGCCTACACTAAACAGGTTTGGAAGTTTAAAACAGCTGACAACGGTTACATCAAAGTATAGTAAATCATTGTACATAAGCATATATATATAACATCTCCAGGAAACAAAGATATAAGTTAAAATGTGATCTGACCAAGAGGCAAGCCGGGATTCCTGTCTGCCATGTTTACTCAGCTGATATCAGTCACGTGTGTCGTGTAGCGAACTATAGGGAGACTTATGACACTAGTTATAGAGTATCCGCCATATTGTATATTCTACACTACCACGTCCTGTGACCTGTTTTTTTTTGTTAGCCTATTGGACAAGCTAACAATATATTCCTCGAAAATGGCAAAAACAAGCAAATACCTCAATAACAATTAAACACAATATCAAATAAATAATAAAGCAAGACGGCGGACCAGCTAGTGTCAAAAATCAGTTGCCTCTATCTCCTTATAGATGATAATTGAACTGACCAATCCTAGAACAGCCAGCAACAGCCTGCCTCTGTAACAGCCAATCAAAACTCTCGGTTGTTTGTACTGGCGCCGGAGTCTCGTGATTTATATAAATAGTATGTTTGCCTGAATTAATCTTTAGACGTAATTGTACCTATGATTACATTCTTACACATTATATATTCAGAAAGTTTAACCACTGGGGAAGGCCTAACCTCAGACATACATCGAACAGAAACTAACAAGAAGCGAACAGGATGGACGTACAGAATATTATTGCCAGACACACTAGCTGCACTTAAAATTGCCAAATGTGTTTAAATGTTCAAGTAATCAAATATGTGTTTACCTGCGTAGAATAAACCTCTTCGAAATTTAGAAGCTGTTATAGGCTAATTGCCGTTCTGAACGAATTGCAAGATGATGGAATATTTTGAGAATCCCCACCTTTGGCAATAACTTTGAATGTCTTGCATCATCAGCAATAGTGCATGAGGTACCCAGTACCCACTAGTGCCACTACCTCCCTGCAGATGCGGTTTGTCGATTGTGTGAATCAGTGAGAGTGACTGGTTGTCTGTTTATGGGCGTTGGTTCGTAAGCTAGTGCAAGGAAGAATTATACTGAGCTAGGCCTATGCCTCGCACATTTTCCTCTGTTTGTAAGTAATTAGCAATGTGTTTCTTTTCTGTGCGTTGGTGAGCGGTACTATAGTATATTCGCTGTAAGTAGGCGAGGAATCATGAATTATATCCTCTGTAACTCAAAAAGGGCTAGAGCAAATTGGCTGTAAATTTCCACATCTATTTCTTGACTGACTCCCAAATGGTAGAAATATTAGGTCTAGCTCGATTCCTCTAGGCCTAGTCGTTTGTGAGTTACAGAGGTTAGAGGTCCTGATTTATCGCCTACTTACAGCGAATAAACTAGCCTAGCCAGGGCCTAGGTAGCCTAGCCTAAATCTAAACTAAACATAGCCTAGGCCTACTTTGGCATGTAACCTAGCCTATTGTATTATTGTACATTAATGTGCAGTACCTACACATTTAGCTACTGCCTACTAGGCTATAGCCTACCCTGTTCCAAGTAGGCTAACTAGGCCTAGGCCAAAACTCGGTAAAAATTGAAGACAACCCGGACAGCTGGGATCTCATTTCTAATGGTAGTTTTGGGTTCCTATCATGTTATGCTTCATTGCTAGGCTAGGCTAGGCCCAGGCCTATATACTTTTTATCCACCGGGAAAAAAAAAAATCCGTAATTGTTTAGTGTAGGCTATGGCATCCTAAAGAAAATGGATTTTTGAGCACAGACTGAACCAAATGTTCACTACTGTATTTACATAGCTGGTCATTAACCTAACCTAACCTAAGGTAACCTAGGCTAGGCCTATTTATTTTTTTTAGCATTAGGCTAACCTAACCAAAAAACCTAACCTAACAACCTAATAGCCCCCAAATACATTTAGGTTAGGTTAGGCTAATGCTAAAAAAAAAAAAAAAACAGGCCTAGGCCTAAAGCCAAGAAAAAAAAATCCGGTGGATAAAAAGTATAGGCTATAGGCCTAGCAATGAAGCATAACATGATAGGAACCCAAAACTACCATTAGAAATGAAATCCCAGCTGTCTGGGTTGTCTTCAATTTTTACCCAAAACTCTTGAACACATAGGGCCTAGGCCTATCCTCTAGCCTATAACTCTAAAACAACTGGAGTAGGCCTAGGCCTAATCAAGCTAATATTTTTACTTTTTGGGAAGGGTCAGCCAGGGAATAGGTGTGGAAAGTAACAGCCCATTTGATGTAGCTCATTTTGAGTTATAGAGGTTAGGGTTCACGATATCTGGACAGACTGGACTACCTATTTGGACCCCGTTACAGGGTAGCCTACAGAGTCTTGAGTTACTATACAGGGTGTCAAACGACGCTGTTTTTTTTAGTGATAACGCAATGAACTTTTTGTATAATGATAACAGAAACTCCCCTCCCCCCCAAAAAAAAAAGTAGGCTAGGCTAAATTGACACAATTTTGGTCTCCATATTTTCCATCTTGATTGTTTTTTTATTGCAGGAAATACTGTTTTAGACACCTAAATTCTCAAAACAAAAAATCTGGGGGCATGCCCCCGGATCCCCCTAGAGCTCGCGCCTTCGCCGTGCTATAATGATAACAAAATAATAAACCATAATGATAACACAATTCATATTTTGTGGATTGACACCCTGACCCTGTTACTATAGGCTAGTACTGTAATGTAATTATCTTGGTGATCATGCAGGATGGTGGATCAATTAATCAATGTGGGCGTACGCCGTGACAGAACGTAGCCGCACTCGTCCTCCAACTCCACTCCGGGGGATCCCCCCCGAGAGGATTGCAGATGCCTAGGCCAAATTCAGAAGATGGGGGGAGGGCATAGCCGCATAGGCCTAGCAAGTAAAGAATTAAGAGTTACTTACTTACTTGATCTTACTTGATGATATCCAGAGGCCCCGGCCTCAGTCGTGGTGCACCACCGCTCAGACACTGCGTCCGTCCCGTGTTTCCCTTCGCAGGTCCATCTTGTCTGGTATCGAGTTTGAAGCTGCTGCCCGGCAGTTTGCAGTGTATCCAGACACTGGTGGTTCATCTGGCAGGGTCTTTAGGAACCTGTCTAGCTCCCCTTAATTTGAACTTGTCTACCGGGCAATCTGTTTTTTCTCGCACTAACTTGGGCAACGAGTTGAATATTTTAGGACCGCTATGTCCTAGGCTGACATTAATCACACCAAGATTGTGCACAGTGGATTAGGATGTGAAAATGTAGAAAAAAGTGGTGCATAGGATGATAGGCCTACCCATGTGCTGTATGCAAAAAAGGGGTGGGTACAATTTCGCACAAACTCTATTACATTATAGGGAAAATATCAAGGAAACCGGCCACAAATTTTCCTGGAAATTTGGAAGTCACCCATCGAATGAACATAACCTATACATCATATTAACCCTCCAGCCCCGGCTATGTATTATATATATTCCCCGAAACCCGGGTGTTTTGGCCGAAAAACGTCTAGGCTAGGCTACCGTATATTTGTTAGTCAGACTGCTTCCCGCATTCCCGCGCATCCCCAAGCGTAGCTGCGTTATTTACCTGTAGAATGGCATTAAGTAGAGCTCTCTAAGTCAACTGGTTGAGTTGTGATGATGATTTCATTGGAGATAACTTTATGGCCAAAACAGCCACTTTACACTACTTTTCGATACTTAACAACAACATACAGGCACACACGAACAAGCGACGCTCTCCTTCTTGTGGCCGGAGATGCGGGGCGTCGGTCCAGCCGGCTGTTGTTTACATGCGTCGGACCGACGCCTCGCACACGAAGCTCACAGGCTTTCAACCACTGGGCGTTTAAGAGCCCTTCCGGGTACCTGTTATATGCTTTTTTATGGGCGTTCAAGAGCCCTTCCGTGGTGAGAGGGTTAATATATGTTTCAACTTTCGGAAAAAACGTTTTCCCCATTATCCAACAATCTTAAGATACAGCCCCCGATAGTGGGGACGGCTATGAAGTACAGTACAGGGAAATTGAGGGGTAAAAGACGAAAATAAGGGGTAATATTAGCCTAACCTAACAACCTTACCTAACCCAACCTAGTCGGCAGGTGCCCAACCCCGAAAGGAGTTGAAATAGGGGAGCTATCCCCCCGCCAAAGGTGGCTTTCTAGGGCCTTTCCTAGCTGATGCTGAGAGGATTGGGTTCTAGTCATGTGGTGATGGGCTGGTCTATCCGAGTGAGAACTGAGCGATCTCTGCTATACCCATAGCTTACTCTGACTGTTCCTTTTACTTATATATCTTCTAGATATCAAGTGGCGGCGTCTTTTCCATGGATTGACCTCCCTACTGCCAACCTAGAAGTTGGCAGATTGGGAGCCAAAGCGTCACATTTTTCCCTTACCCCTCAACTTTCCCTTCATAATTGCTGAGGGGCACAGGGCTTTGGTTTCCCGGGCATTTCCGCACCTTCCTCAGCTCCCTGCCTTGGAGTGGCTTCGGTCACCCGGGCTTTGTTAGTGGTAAGCAGGGAGGATTTTGTGGGGGCGCTCGTTTATGGCCTTGGCCTTGCTCGAGACCTTGGGGCTGTTCGGCCAGACAGCCTGGGGAACAGCAACAACAACAACCTAACCTAGTATATTAGGTAGGGGCTGCCGCCCCCACACCCCCGCTGGTTTGGTATGTAATTAATAAAAGGTTGACGGTCTCCCAAAAAAAAACTTTAATGAAGTCTACGGTATTTACTCCGCAATCTTTCAGTTTTGGCTGTGGATAACAGGAGGTAAATATTAACTTTTCCAAAGTAATTGAAACTGTTTTTTTCCGAAAGTTGAAACATATACAGTATTAATATGATGTATAGGTTATGTTCATTCGATGGGTGACTTCCAAATTTCCAGGAAAATTTGTGGCCGGTTTCCTTGATAAATACCCATTATAGCGCCTGTCATTGCTGGGTACACTATGGGAAAAAGCTAGTGGTGTTAGAATAAATGGTAGGCCTAGCCTACCTCTGATTAGAAAGAAGTCTGGAATTGAGAAATTTCTATGTAGGCCTATAGTATTCAAAGGGAAAGGGAAGCTGATGTTCCTGTTGATTGGCCGGTTTGAGTGTGTGAACTTAATTGGCAATACATTGCTGGAGCTGATGGACAGGTTTTGCTACTTAGGAGACGCTATCAGACTATCTCTGGCGTGGGTGGGGCTGAGAGCCTGAGAAACACCACTATTGCCAGAATTAGATGTGGGGTGGGAAAGTTTTAGAGTTAGACTCTTTCGAGAACTGCTGCCAATTCTTATCATGAGAACCCTAGAAGGCTCACACTCCCCTTGAAGGGAAATGTGTACACTTTGTGTATGAGAAGCAGTGGAAGCACTATGACCTACAGAAACATGACCTGTAAAACAGTCAAAGTAGATGATATTACCAGAATGGAACATAACAAGATGAAAATTATGAGATCCAACTGTAAATTCAGTGAAAATAGGTTTACCGTAGCCTAAAGTCAGACCGAACAACATGCTGCAAGCAGCAGAAATACACTTAAGATTACATGCTAAGTGAGGTACCTTTATTAGTCTCACAGTAACGTGTCTGCCTCGTAACCCAAGGGACCCAGGTTTGCTTCTTGCCCAGGGCCCAAGATTTTTGGAAGGCTATTTCATTATTTCAGCATCTAATGAAGTTTAGGTGTGTTGGTGAATTTGTAAAGATGGTTGAATGCAAGATCGGAGCTCCATAACCCTCCTTACAGGCAAGTCAAAAAACAAATCCTACACAACTGAGCCTGAGGTGGATGTGTGAGGCCAAACTGCAAGATAGGATATCTAGTGAATGCTGAGGATATGGTTAGGTGTCAAGAGTATCAGATTCAGTGATAAGACGCGTACAAGCAGGCTTGGATGGTTTGGGCATATTAAGAATGCTAGAATCTGGATGAAAAGATCCAAGCCCATGAACGGGTTCGTTTCCACCCTCTCACTCTTAATATATGTCTCTAACAACGTCCCTGCTTGTCCCTTACATCATGCACACGATCATGCAGTGACTTCTTTCTCCCATGCCGACTACTATTTTTGTCACTGCTTTTCACCGTATCTACAACCCTCCTCCCCTGCTGTACCCTTTCTCGCACTTTGTCCGCTATACTCCCATCTCTATTAATTTTACACATGTACAGTCTAAATGCATAATGTAGTGGTATTTTGTCTCAGACTTGTGTCTAGTAGCTATTAATATTGTATTCATGCCATGACATTTTTTAAACCATAGAATTATAGTATAAAATATATTTATACAATCCTATTCATTTTCAGAAACAATGGGTAACTCCGGTGCTAAAGCAAAAGTCTCCTAGTCCACCGCCTACCCCAGCTCGACAACCATCACCACCACCACGACCCACACCTCCACCTCGACAGGATTCATTCACCTCCTTCCAGTCAAGAACTCAATCCATCCCTTCACCTACAGCAACCACTTACCAGTACATCCCAGCTCCTGCTCCTGTAGTAAACTCCCAAAGTTGCTGAACCTGCTCATCAGACGGTAAAGCACAGTGCAAATAATTATGTGTTTTCAGAAGCACCAAAACCTGTGAAGAGAGGAGGACCATTTTATTCCGGCTCCCCAGAAAGTGCCTGATAAGTTTGGTCTGCGGGTGTGTCCACAGTACAACAGCAATCCTGGTTGTAAGGCAGCTCTGTGTAAAAGGCTTCATGTCTGCCACTTCTGGGCTATCAAAGTATGTAGGAACACAAACTGTAAATCCGATCATGACTTCTCATCACTTCACAACAGTTACATATTACAGGTATTTGCCTGTGGGGGACATTTACCAGACAATATAGTGATTGCCGCTCTACAGGACAACCACAAGCGTACTAGGAAGACTAGAGACAGTGATGACTCGATCTGCATGCATAATATAATGAAAAGATGTTCCAAGAATCCATGTCCTTTTGTCCACAGTAATAAGTCGTACATGTGGGAACTTCATGATGGAAGTGAATGGCTACAGTTGTCTTTTAAACAAAGTGACTATTTGGAAGAGGCCTATCAACATCCCTCCCAGGACCACATTGAACTTCCTCCACTACAGCCCCATCCCCAAAACAACCTCGCAACCTCAAGAAATTGGAACATCTCTTGTCTTTGGAAAGGTCATGGAATCTCGACTTAGAAACCATGATTCTGACTTCAGGAAAGATTTCCCTGTCTGTGCGTAGGTTGTCCACACCATCAGATATGGCTTCAGATCTTCACTTGACTACCAGGTGGCTCTGGTACTGGAAAGATGATGACGGTTCATGGCACCAGTATGGTAGTGGCAATCAACAACAGTTATTTGTGCTGTCACTTTCTGATCAGTTTGAATATTACTTTCAGTGTAACCAAAGTTCTCACCAATTTGAAACTGGCATACATTCTTACATCATTGACTTTGGTAAGATGATCCAGACTAACATAATAACTCGTAAAGAACGCAGAGTATGCAGAAGACCTGCTGGCATCATTAAGGAAGATAAAGGAAGAAAATTTGATGAACTATTCAAAACTTTGCCTCAAAACAAGAAATTCATGCTCTTTTCAGTGCTTCCTAATACCCTGGAATTCAAATTTATTGAGAAAATGATGGCGAGTTCCCTGGGAAGCCTAAAGATAGCCTCCCTCCAGCGAGTACAGAACGACCACCTGTGGAGAGTCTACCAGAACAAGAAACGTCAGCTTCTGGCACTTTATAATGGCAACGTGTCCAGTGTCAATGAACAGTATCTTTTCCATGGAACGAAGCATTCTGTCATAGACCAGATCTGCAGCGATAACTTAGACTGGAGACTGTATGGAAGTAACGTTGGGCATGTTTATGGTCGGGGAGTGTACTTCACTAACATGGCATCCACTTCCGACAACTACAGTGAAACACAGTCTAACTTGAAGGCAGTGTTTGTTGTGTATGTACTGGTTGGGTCTATGACTGTCGGTAATCGTGAAATGGAGATTCCACCGGAGAACCCCAAAACGGGGAAATGTTTTGACACCACCTGTAATGCTAGAGAGGGCCCCACAATCTTTGTAAAGTACAACAGGGATGAGTACTATCCAGCCTACATTGTCCAAGTATCGACGTTAAGTCTCTCATTGTTCTTGTGGCATTTTCTCTAAACATCAATAAACTGTAGGATCTTTTTCTTTTGAAGTTACATGCGAGTTCTATTGAATATGCTGATGTACATATGACAATAGAAGACACCATATTAATTATTACTATAACTGTGCAGTACAAGATCTTTACATAACTGAAGCTAATCTTATCTCTTATTAGATTAGAAATTGAATGAGCCGAGTTAGGTTAGAATGTGTATTTTCAAACTATGATAATTGCTCAATAACTGGCAGCGTGATAACAAGTATTAGTACTGTACAGATGACTATGAGGTGGCCTATTATTGAAATAAAGTTACTATAATATCAAATTTCAAATATATCTGGATGTAGGTCTATTAAAAGTAATATCCAGTCATTAGTTACTAATAATTACTCAAAGAATTAGTTCCGCAGTACATTCTAATACTCAAAACAATACCTAGACTAGAGAATCAAACTAATTGCCTTAGTAGAGGAGATTCGTTTATGGTCTATCAATTAATTTATTTTCTAGTTTCCTCGCTAGACCTCCCTCAAACTTAAACTTAGAAAAATACCCCCCTAACCCCCCCTTAAAACAAATTTGTACATTTTTTGGTAGAAAAATGTCCCGGTTGAAGGCCGGTTCCTCTTATTATATTACAGGCTCGCTATAGCTCGCCAGGAAAAAATTGACACCTAAATGGCACGATAGGTCTTAAAATTGACTACAAAATGGAGCTAAAGGTGTTAAAATTGCCAAACTAATGAACGTCTTAAAATTTCAAAACTAATGCGGCTAAACACGAAGGAAATAAGGGTCCAGAGAAGCGACCCATCTCTCCTTAAAGGGCCAAACAGGTGTGTTCCACCAAGAACCAAGACTACTACACACAGTATAGAGCAACTAAAATTATATATTATGCACAATTTCAGAACCATGTTTGTACAGTCATGGTAAAAAATAGTGTTTTACCTCCATAATTTTTACTCTGGTTATATCTGTTGAAAAATATTCTTACCGACATCAACAAAGCCTTTATATTGAAAATGTGTTTCAGTGTTGTTAAGGAGTAGTTTTGTATGGTGGGCGTTTGCTCTTCAGTGCCACTAGCAGCATGGCCAACAGAACATAGTTGTATTAATTCATATTTGTTTTCACCAATCCACCAATTAATTTACAAATAAACTAACCAATGAATTAAATGAATAAATGTGGTTCTCCAAGGACTCGAACCTAGGATACTCACACCAGTACTTTGAAGTTGAGAAGGTTGGACACCACTTTAGCCCGTGGGTGTACCAGCAATAAAGCCTCGCTGAAAGATCGAGTCGTGCAAACACTTATCCGGCACATTTCAATCTGAATATTTAGGCAATATACTGTACCTGTAAAGTAACCTATAGTATAGTTATTTATTGTAGTAGTGTATAATTCTCCTACTGGATGAGAGAGAGAAAGGGGCAAGGGAACACTAAAGTGGTCCAGGACCCTGAGAATAGGAATTTTAAATGTTTCTGTTTGGGCTCTGTCTCCGTATCGGCCACCCCCAGCAATGGGGTATGTGGCCGAGTACTGTGTTTGGAAGGAACATAATAATTGATATTGGTTCAGGAGTAATTTATTGAGAGGACTTCCCTAAGTGGTTAAGGCCCCATTAATTGCTCTTTCCATTCACATATGCATAGCCTACGTGAGTTGCAGTTGGGATGTGTGTACATGCTTAGATTGATATGCAGGATTCGAAGTTGCATAATAAATCGTAGGCAGTGTCCACCAACCTTTAACTGTCTTTGTGGTGCGATGTATAAGGATTTGATTTTCGGTGTGAGCATCCTGGGTTCGAGTCCACGGACTGCCACATGTGTTTGTAAATTTCATTAATCGATTTTAGGAGTATGGTTGGTTGTTGGAAGGAACATAATAATTGATATTGGTTCAGCAGTAATTTATCGAGAGGACTTCCCTAAGTGGTTAAGGCCCCATTAATTGCTCTTTCCATTCACATATGCATAGCCTACGTGAGTTGCAGTTGGAATGTGTGTACATGCTTAATTTGATGCAGGATTTGAAGTTGCATAATAAATCGTAGGCAGTGTCCACCAACCTTTAACTGTCTTCGTGGTGTGATGTATAAGGTGTTGATTTTCGGTGTGAACATCATGGGTTCGAGTCCACGGACTGCCACATGTGTTTGTAAATTTCATTAATCGATTTTAGGAGTATGGTTGGTTGTTGGAAGGAACATAATAATACATACATATATACATACAAAGTAGTGTTAATGAAAACAAAAATCCAGAAGTAACCACAAGATTATCCCCCAGCTAACGAACTTGTCCAGTCCACATAACATTAGTTCAAGAATTTACTGGAACCCAAAAAGTGTTTGAAGCTTGTTGATAAAATACATTCAGTCTTTATTATCATATCTTCTAATCTAATCTTATTTCCTCTGGAGGCTAATCTTATAAGTTGAGTCTTGGCAAGCCAGATTATACTGTATACGTATTATACCAATGTACCTGTACATGGTACAGTGTGTCTAAATTGATTGATGCATTCTTTTATCACCATACTTTTTTGTTCTCCATACAACAGCCTCCTCCCGTCTAGGCCAAGTGGACCAGTGAATCACAAACCAGCATTATGGGGAATTTCACCATGACTGGCTGTTGTTCTTTGTGTTCATGGAAAATCTGCTGTAGGCAGGGAATTCCAACCCTGCACACAAACACACTGATATTGTGATATTGACTGGCAATTTTGTATTAATACTATAGGCCTATTGTGTAACTTTGTAGTGATTTGTTTTTACCAATATCTGCAGATAGTTTACATATCAAATTACAGTATCAGCTTTCTCTGACAAAAAATCATTATGGTACGGTACTAGTTGGGGGGAGTATGATCCATATTCTGTTACCATTGTTTTAGTAAGTTAATGCATCCTTGGTGGAAAGTGTATCAAGTCAGTTGACCAATTACACTTTCCAACAGCATGTCAAGGTTGATGACATGATATACTTGGCGTGACAGTAAGGATAAACAGCTGCTTCCAACACTGTATTCCGTTTGTTTCTAGCCGACAGTACAGGTCTCCCATGATTTACGATTGGGTTACGTACCCCAATCTTAAATAGAATTTTTTTTATAACAACCCCTAAAATTAGTGGGGTAAATGGGAGTTCTCCGAGGCCAAAACCAAACAAGCCCCTAAAAAAACCTATAATAATATCGTAAATCAGGGCATTGGATATTGAGGGAGGACCTGTACAGTGGAATATCCTAGCAGCTCAATTCATGATTCTTAATCCATGAAACGGCTCAAAACTGCAGAGGAGGGATTCCCATCTGTTTCCTCTACCTAAAAGTGATACATTTTGGTAACTAATATTCAGCCTTATGAACTAGATGTGTGTGAATTTTGTATTTATTTTATTTTTTGCAGTTTTGAGGCAAGTAAATTGTTCCATAAATTTAATCTTTTTAGGGTCAATTATTGTGACTGTATTCTAAAATTTGACATCAATTAATTTTAATCAGGCATTTTTAACTTCAAGTTGCTTGTATAACCTCTGCTTACTTTTTGTCTGTACTTATTGTTCATCTATTCCTGTTTCTATTATTATTATTAATTAATATTAATATTGATGATTTTTTAAATTTATTGTTCTTGGTAAAGGAGTACTCTTTGTTTAAATCTGTTGTTACTTCATATTTTGTAATTATTTGTCTTTATATGATATGTATGCATTGTCGATAGTATCCATTGCTTACTTTTGCGATTTCCTTAGTTTATTTGTGCTATAACAAATGTAGGGATTTGTAGGTTCGTTATTGATAGGGTTCACTTGAGGCATGCTATGCTTACAGGTACCTACCCGATAGCACTATTAGTTAGTGAGTGGGTACTGTATTTTATATATTATTTTGTAATACGTATAGATATCCTATCAATATTTGTATTTTGTACTATTTTAATGGTCTTGTCATGGTGCAAATTTGATTTTAAATAATATTTTGACATTTAACATATAGTTTCTTTAAATTCATGCAGAGGTTAGTAAAATTTGCAAGAACGTCCCGGACTTCCCAAACTTGACTACTTCCTTTAACGTGACGAATGTGCGTTGTTATATGTGCGATTAGTTTGCTTGGGAAACAGATTAACTTGTTCATGTAGTAATGTACACCCAATGTGGTGGATTGTGTTCTTTTATTTAATAATTTTCATTTTAGTAAACCGTTGTTTCCACATAGCGATTTTGATAAATTACATTGACTTGATATTGTCCTTGTCACAATTTTGGTTTGTTTAGTTTGCAAGTTTTACATTTAAGTTTAGTAAGCATAGTTTCCACAAGCAATTTTGACAAGTTATTTTGCATTTATATGGTCTTTGTCCAAGTTTTGGTTTGTTTAGTTTGCAAGTTTTAAATTTTAATTAATTGTTTTCTGTTGTGATGAACCTATTCGGGCTCTGTCTTGAGTCTTCCCCCCCCCCCCCCCCTCTCCTAAAAAAACGGAAAAGTGGGGATTGAAACATGAGTTAACCCAGTATACTGTACAGTACATACATATAATTATATATTTTATTTTATTTTTTTTATTTGACCTGTACCTACTGTATAAGTTACATGCCTCACCTTCCCCAAAGGTACGGGGTAATCTATTGGCTGAGACTATGTAAGGATTAACATTTATCGGCTGGGATTATCGTAAAATGGACAGCTAATTATTTGTACAACCAAAATTCGGACAAAGACAATATAAGGTCAAAATAACCTAATCAAAATCCCTATGTGGAAACAACGCTTACTAAAACTGAAGGTTTCTAACCACCCTTGCTGTTCAAAAAGGCTTTTACATATCCCTGGAAGGGCACAAATTGTGTCAATGTGCGCGAAGGGGTCAAACTGCTATTGGGACTCGTGCCTCCAGGGAGGGGGAGAGTCCCAAGAGCAGTTTAACGGGGGGATGGGCCGCCTTTCTGGACCACTTTATCCCTCATGTTTTAGCCCCATTAGTTTTCCGATGTAAGATCTTTGCCCCATTAGTTAGTCGAGTTTAAGATCTTTTTGCCCAATTTCTTAGTCAATCTTTAGACCTTTCACTGCTATTTAGGTGTAAAAAAAAAAATACCTGGCTAACGCTAGTCTGTAATGTTAGAGAAAACGGCCTTTGGCCGGGGAAATTTTCTCCCGAAAAATGTACAACTTAATCTAGACGGGGGATTTAATGGATGTTTTTTTTACATTTGAAGGTCTAGGGAGGAAACTAGGAAAAAATAATGAATACATACAATCGCCCAAAAAAATGAAACATCTACCCTTAACCCCTTCACGCACATGGGCCAGGGGTCAGGCCATCTCCACCCTTAGTACACTCCCATGGCAAATGCAAAATCATATTAGTTTAAGGATCACATATTTTTTAGACTAAATCTACCAAAAAGTTTATGTACTGTACTAGTTTTGACGGTCACAATAAAAAAAATTGCTACTGTGCATATTAATTTTTTACCAAGAATGAGCTGGTTATTAATTTGATCGGCCACAAGTGTCCTTATCTTTGTATTATTTACTTTTATATGTGACCCAAGCTCTACTAAAAATATCTGTGTACATTTAATTTTGATTTAACCTCATTTTCGTTGGAAGAGTGGGTCGGGCGCCAGTTGGACTAGATAATAGTCGGTCAGGCGCCTGGCCCGGAGAGCCGGTGTATAGGAAGGGTTCATGCCTGGATGTGAGGTGGGCAGGCATTGTGGTGTGTGCTCCGCTGCGTATCTGCCTG